>CAIGRN010167257.1:0-17000 GCA_903798345.1 Fraxinus anomala | reverse complement strand
AGAAATCGACAACCACTCGAGCATCATTAGTTGGTGCTGCTACTGTTTCTACCCATTCCGATACATAGTCAACTGCCACCAAAACGTACCGATTGTTGTAAGAGGATGAGAATGGTCCCATGAAATCTATTCCCCAAACATCGAATAATTCCACTTCTAGAATTGAATTCAAAGGCATCTCATGCCTTTTGGAGATAGTCCCTATATGTTGGCATGATCACAGTGTTTCACATATTCATGAACATCCTTAAACAACGAGGGCCAATAAAACCCTGATTGTAAAACTTTCGCTGCTTCTTAGAAAACCCAAAATGCCTTACATAAGATGAAGAGTGACAACACTCCAGAATCTGAGAGATCTCCTCATTTGGCACACATCTTCGAATGATCTATTCAGTGCTCCTCCTTATAATATGGGATCATCCCAATAATAGTATTTCAACTCCAAAAAGAACTTTTTCCTTTGATGATGTGTTAACTCAGGTAAAAGCACATTATATGCCAAGTCTTTAATGATTTTCTCCACCATATCTAAAAGGATTGCCATGATGCATCGTTGAAATATGGTAGGGGCATTACATAATCCAAATAGCATTCTTTTATATGCAAAGGTACCATAGAGGTATGTAAATGCAGTCTTCTCCTGGTCCTCTAGAGCCACTGTAATCTAATTATATCCTGAGTATCCATCCAAAAAGTAGTAATATGAATGTCCCACTAGTCTTTCCAACATATGATCGATGAAGGGCAAGTTAAAGTGATCCTTTCGAGTTCTACTATTCAGCTTTCTATAGTCTCTCTATACTCTCCATCTCGTAACTGGCCTTGTTGGTATTAGCTCATTATTCTCATTCTTTACCACTGTAATCCCTCATTTCTTTGGCATAACATGAATTAGACTAACCCATTTGTTATCAGAGATTGAATAGATGGTGCCTGCATCAAGGAGCTTCAATACCTCTACTCACACGGCACCCCTCATGGTGGGATTCAATCTATGCTGATTTTTTACTATTGAGTTATACTTTTCTTCCATCAAGATTTTGTACATGCATATTGATGGACTAATTCCTCTTATGTTTGTTATAGACCACCCAATAGCTATTTTATGTTCCCGTGGAACTCTTAGTAGTCTCTGCTCTTCCAACTCGATTATCTCACCTGCAATATCACAGGGAGGGTGGATGACTCTCCTAAGTAAGCATACCTTAGATGTGATGGCAATTGCTTGAGCTCAAGATTTGGTACTTTCTGAATAGAAGGTAGTGGTTTTGTAGGCCCTACACAAAGTTCCTCAAATTGTCTTCTTCTTATGGGCGGAGTAAACTCTATAATGTAAGTGATTTAACTTATCTCTTCAATTGTTGATTTTTTTTTAATCTTATCTGTACAAGAAGATTATCCAAGTGGTCTTGAGGGTGCTCAAGAATGAAGTCTCCTTCACAGCCAAATCTACCATATTAGTGCGCATACAACTATCTGATGGGATACTTGATAGCATTGAAGATGTTGAATGTCACCTGCTCATCATTCAATCGCAGTATCAATTGTCTCTTCTGAACATCTATTAAGGCCCGAAATATTCCAAGGAATGGTCTCTCCAATATCAATGGCACGTACTTATCCTCCTCAACCATGTTCAAAATGATGAAATTTGTAAGGTAGATTCATTGGTATGTCTTCAATAATTTCCCTTGGGAATTTTATGGACCTATTTGCCAATTGCAAGGAGATCGATGTTGCATTTGCCTCTCCCAAGTTTAGTTTCTTGAAAATACAGTAAGGCATAAGGTTAATACTAGCACCTAAATTACAAAGAACCTTATAAAATTTCATGTACCAATAGTATAAGGGAAAGTTAAACACCTTGGGTCTTTTAATTTAGGTGGCAATTATTTTGTAGGATGTCACTGCATTTTTCGTTCAACATAATTGTCCCTAAATTCTCTAGCTTCTTCTTGTTTGTAATTATCTTTCCTTTATGAATTTTGGTAGCTGGACATTTGTGCAAGTGTATTCACAAATGGTATATTGATTGCAGCTTTTTGAATACCTTAAGGAACTTTGAGAACTGCTTGTCTAGCTTATGCTTCTGTAGTCTATGTGGAAATGGGAGTGGTTGAACACTTTCTTTGGCAGGAACGGTTACCTTAACCTCTAGGGTAATAGAGAATAGTGGGAGCAATATTATTATGGAGTGTGTAAAATTGCATTACTTTCAAATGGCACTAAATGTGAGATTTTATAGTAGAATAGTTGGGTACCGTTGGATGGAGATATACATAGCTTCATTTGACGGCTGAGTAGGGCTAGATATAGTTCAATTCAGTTCGATTCTAAAGAGAATGAATTAAAATTTTCGAGTATTTAGTAAATGAAACTGTCGGGTCTAAATTTAATTATGAAATCGAACCGGTTCAATTTCGTTTGGTTTGGTTCGGTTCCATTCGGTTTCATACCATAATTAAACTTTTTAAGATTTACAACAATACTACATTAATCCAACTAATGACATGTTCAATGGTTTCAAAGAGAATCAAACTGAACCAAGAATTATTGGATATTGTGTAAATGGTATCTCGTCCAAGTTTAATTATGAAGTGAACCAGAACCGAACCGTCAATACCATAATTAAAATTTTCAATGTTTTCATAATTTCAACAACTATTCAATTATCCTAAATTTGAAATATAACAACATTGATCAAACAAATGATAAGTTTCATATTACAAAATAACAAATATAGTGAAAATTTAAAAAACAAAACAAGCTGTCTAAATTCATTCACTAATGTATACTAAGTTTGAAATACAACATTAAATAGTTGGACAAAAATAGAGAATAGACAAAAATTTTTTTAGAAAAAATAGAAAAATTTTGGTAGATTCAATATCAAAAAATAAAAAATAAAAGAAATTGAAAAATTCATTTCTTCTTATTTGCATCTAAAACCAAGAACCGAACCGACTTGACTTAATCTAAGAAAGCTTGTTTCAATTCGAATTCAATTCAAGAGTTTTGTTCACCCTTACTCTCTCCACCAACATGCAAATCAATTCGAGAATGACGGGTTTGATTCGACTCTCGGTTCTAAACGAAGAATCGAATAAGAACCGAATTTCCCTAATTTTTATTTTATTTTTTATATTAATAAGCCAAAATATTTTAATTTTTTTCTAAATAAATTTTTTCAACTAATTAATTGAGCCCAAAAATATCATTTTCTTATTTCATTTGCCAACTAACTAATTGAGCTTAAAATATCATTTTTATGTTTTCAGCCCAAACCCGACTTTGTAATTCAAAATTCAAAGAATCAAAATTGAGTGACCTAAGTTTTTCTCGAGCATTCTGTCTAACTACGTTATTTTGTAAGAGTTGAAATTGAGCATGTCATTAGTTGGATTAATATATTGTTGTAAATGTTAAAAAAATTTAATTATAGTATGAAATCGAACCAATTGAACCTGACAACTCCACTTATTAAATACTCGAAATTTTGGTTCAATTCGCATTTTTAACAGCCAAAGGGAACCAGGTCATGTTCAACCCTACAAATCAACACGTAAAATGTAAAGATGCAAGCACGCAAGGAACATCATGACAAATAAAATGATCGCTTGTAATCTAGATTGTATAATTCAAGCAAGTACCACAACTCGTACAAAATGTAGGTCCGCTTCCACCACCGCATCCTAAATGTATCAATAGACCTGCAATACGGAATGATGTATCGGTACTACCAATAGCAAATTTTGCCTAGAACAATGTTTGGTGTACAATGATTTTGACAACATTGTAGATAATATCACGTGACAAATTATCATTGAATAGTTTAAAAAACATTTCATCTTTTCAACCAACATTTTTTTGCCACAAATAACGTTGTCAACAATGATGTACAAATAGATTAATTATTTTGCCTATGGCCCCATTTTTTTAGAGAACTTAATTTTTTCAAAACTCATTTTCAATCACACGTTCTATTATAAAATAATATTACACGTAAATCAAAAGTTTTTCCTTATTTTTTAACCACACAATCTCCCAAAAACCATTATTCCAAAACTTTTCTGCCAAATTTCCATTAAAATAGAGCTAAAANATGAGAAGGATGAAATTAATTTCCATTAAAATAGAGCTAAAACAAGGACTTTATATTTTGAAATGATGCTCAAAACTCAAATAAAAATCTGCAAGCTTGATGAAGCATTGCTGATGCATCTTCAAATGTCGCAATTGGTTTGAAGCTCAGCATGTGCATATTCTACTTTCCACATACATCACCACACTGGGGGCTTTCCTTGGTTCGTTTCATTCAAAATTCAAAATAATTAATATTTAAGATGATGTCCACGGATTCCAGCTTATGCCATGCCACAGGGAAGGAAACAGGCCATGGGTCCTCGCAATTAGGGTGATGCGAGTCGACTTATTGAGACATTTCCCCCCAATGAGAAACAATAAAAATATCCTGTTACACAGTCAAGCTTGCATCCGAAACAATTGAACTTTTTTCATAGTGATCTTAATATAATAATATAGCAAGATAGCTCGTAGAAGTAACAAGTTCGTAATTAATGGCACATTCGAAAATATGTCCATTGACGAATTCATCTTATACTCATACTCCCTTAACGAAAGGAACTAAACATTGGAACCACTGAGTGCCATAACCTTACACTGTTCATTCATGGCCAAAAGTTGAGCCTCTTTCTTGTCAAGAAGAATATTCAGCCTCACATTTTCTTCCATAAGTTTCTGGACCTCAGCTTCCTTTTGCATTTTTTCACTTTCCAATTGTGACGTCTTGGCAACAAGACTGGTTCAAATAAGAAAAAACTACCAACATTAAATTTTGCCAGAGAAGAAAGCCGACTAACTCACAATTGACAGTAATTTCAACAAGGAGTAACAACAATATGATCATATAATCATAACATGCTGACGACTGCAACCACTGGGTTTATTAGAAACGAAGAGAACTGTGAATACCCATTAAGATATTATTATTTTCAATCTTTAACTCGTGGCATTTAATAGACAGACACTGTTTAATCATGTCCAGATCTTTTTTATCCAAAAATAAAGTGTTCCCAAAAAATGTATAATCACTTCAGATATAATAGATTGGCATGTCGCATGTGATGCCAGTTGCAGAGCCAGTTATGCTAACTGCCCATTTGAACACACATGAAGTATATATGCATCGAATTATACTGATAGAACCCCAGTCAAGTATAACTATTCTAGAAGGATCAAGAAGAAGGGAGAAAGAGAGGATAGCAACAAAACCTGTCAGTAGGTAGGCTCAGGTGGACAAAAATAGTTACAATAGGCTTACAAATAGAATTAGGATGTGTAGTAAGGGGTATGAAAAATAGTGAGTGAAGTCATTGTGGCTCTACAGCCCTCTCAAACGGCTGAATGTTATTTTCCTTTTTGTAACTCCATCTTCAATCAATACAAATCATAATTTCAGTTCCCATATTGTGTTACTGGTAGAATTTATCAAACTTCTGAGGTAGGTTCTATCAAAGTGGTATTAGAGCATCCAAATTCAACAAGACACAACCACGACTCTTGCTGATCGAATTGGAGAGTTAGAACAAAAGGTAGAAATAAATCACAATGAACTTCAAACACGGCTCGAAGTATTGCGTTCGGAATTTAAATTGATGCATTCATGGATGATGGACAAGTTCAATCTACTGATGCGCGCCTCGGAAAATCAAGAAAATGATCGTAAAGAGAAGGGTCCAGCGATGGAGGATTCACCCGTGATACAAGCTGATTCCAGGCTTAACACAGACGATAGGCAGTAGTCAATACAGTGGAGGAGGGTCAGGCGGAGATTGGAGGATAGAGCCTCGCATAAGGAGATTGGAGATGCCCGTGTTTAAGGGGTCCGATCCAGATGGGTGGGTTTTTCGGGTGGAACGTTTTCAGCATTAACAAAATGACAGGGAGGGAAAGGTGGAGGCAGCTGCTGTATGCTTCAACGGTGAGGCTTTGGCCTGGTTCAAATGGGAGGAGAAACGTCGGCCAATGAAAAATTGGGAAGAAGTTAAGGTCCAGCTGCTACGTAGGTTTCGACCTTCACGAGAAGGGTCTGTTTGTGCCCAATTTTTATCCCCCTGGCAGAACTCCGTCAGAGAATATCGCCAGCGATTTGAGAGCTTGGCATCGCCATTAACGGAGGTATCAGAGGAGATTTTGGAGTGCAATTTCCTTAATGGACTGAAGACAAAAATCAAGGCTGAGGTCCATTTACTCAGGCCATTGGGCCCGGAGCAGATTATGGAGGTGGCCCAAATAGCAGGAGATAGGAATCTGGTAAGCAAAATGGACCAATGGAATTCCAGCCCAATTAAACCTAAAAGTATTCCATACCATGACCCATACCCTCCCCAACTCCCCAGCCCAGTTAACAAATAAACAATACCCCTAAATCTTCTCCCAACTCGTCCAAACCACTTTATCAAATATCCCACCCCCTACAAACGACTCACAAATGTAGAGATACAGGCAAAAAGAGAAAAAGGTTTATGCTATAGTTGTGATGAGAAATTTACAATTGGGCACAAGTGTAAAAATACAGAGCTGCAAGTTCTTGTAATTAGAGAGAGGGAAGAGGCGACAGTCAGCGAAGTCATGACTGGCGGTAGTGACCTGGAGGAACTTGTTTCAGGCAAGGAAGAGCTGAACGAGTTAGGTTTGAGATGCCTGGACAGCAACAATCAAGTATACTTCCCACCTTGAGGACAAGGTGATTGAAATGGGAGGGGTAATTGATAGAACCCCACTCAAGTATAACTATTCTAGAAGGATCGAGAATAAGGAAGAAAGAGATGGCAGAAACAAAATCTGTTAGTAGGCAGGCTGAGGTGGACAAAAACAGTTACAATATGCTTAAAAATAGAATAAGGGATATGAAAAATAGTGAGTGAAGTCATATTAGGGAAAGTTACAGGCCTCTCGAATGGCTGAATTTTATTTTCCTTTCTGTAATTCCATCTTGAATCAATACAAATCATAATTTCAGTTCACAATTGTGTTAAAGGTATCAAACTTCTGAGGTAGATTCTACCATATACTTTCATTTCATTATACATATATGCATATAATGACACGTCTAATAATTAAAACAAACCCAGGCTTAGTTAGTTCATCAGTGACTAAACATAAGTTTTCGAATCCATTAGAAATAAAGCATAATTTTCAACTTGACATATATATATATATATATATATATTAAAGAAACGTTCCAACATCTAGCATGAAAGAGATTTTTTGGGTGTGTGTTTATTTGAGTGCATAATAAAGAAGTTCAAGAATGAGTGTTTTTCCTGCTGTTTCTTTCAGGGTGTCTTTCTGTGTGTGTGTGTGGGAGATGGGAACAGGGTTCCAGGTTCCAGGTCTCTAACAAGCTTTAAGAACTCATCCCTCAGCTTCACCACTGGTCATTTGAAGAATTGCACCAGCCCACCAAGCACCAACTCAACCTGACTAGTAGCGCAGGAATTTCTTGGATGTAGGCATTATAAATGCTTATATCGGTTTTGTCGTCAAACATAATAGTCACTAGCAAAAGACCCACATCAAGAGCATTGTTGATGGTAATCCAAGATGCTCTGTATGTTCAAGAAAAGAATAAAAAATGATTGAAACTTTTAAGAATGAAGTCGTGACTAGTCCATTGCCTTTGGTTTGGGGATGGCGGTTGTGGAAATGCTGGTTGTGCAGGGCTGATGGTGGGGGCGTCTTGGGGTGGGGTGTTGGTAGGGATAACCTTTATTTTTTCTTTGTTATATTTTCCTGAATTTTAGTGTGTCACCATTTAACTCTAAGAAGGTGGACACATGCCTCATGTTGCATAACATTTCAACAAAATTTTGAACAGTTTCTGCACTAGAGACTACATGTTCAACGAAATTGAAACATTCACTAGAGACTACTTGTACAACAAAATTGAAACATTAAGTACTAACTCATTTTTAAAAATTGTGGACCAATTTGCTATTGGAACAATATGCTGGATACCAATACTACAATTCTAAATAAAGAAGCATCCTTTTTTTCCTTCTTGTTCATCTTTCAACATATTTCTCTACCAGCTTTGCTACTTGTACCGGGTGGGGGTTGACAAAATTGTACATATAACTCACATGGGTGGGTCCTGCGTGTAATAAAAAATTGCCCAAAAAATTCCACCTACCCCCCCTATTGTGAGGTGCCGGTGGGGGTTTGGTCAACCCCCACCTGGTACACCAAGCTTGGTTCTTTCGCTACTAAAGCAAAAGTCATAGTTTTCAAAAGCGCCTGACACTTTATAAAAACCCCGAATCCCATTACCATTAGTTCTTTTGAATTTATGCCTTGCTGTAAAAATTTGAAAGATCAGGGACCAAAATGAAAAGATTTTAGTTTTTGGGGGACTAAACTGTGAAATTCAATAATTTAGTTATGAACAGGCTGTGAGCAGGTTGGCCTGCTAAAGTGAATTCTATAAGAAGTCAATTTAAAAGGTGGTCAAATGTCATTTAGAAATGAAAGAAAAGAAAATTTGGATGATTGGTAAAATTTATTGTCTAGATGAAATATATGATGAAAATTAATATATTTCATATCATGGACAAGTAAATATTTTCATGTAGCACAATCCTATTTCAAATAGGATAAAATTATCTCTTTTTTCTTCTCCTTTCTTATTTAGAATTGGATTTCTTTTTTCTTTCTTGACTAGAATAGGATTTCTTCTTCCTTTTAGATTATGATTTTAGTTTTCTTTCCTCTTTTTAGGATTTTAGTTTAGTTTCCTTACATCAGTAAAATTAAGGAATTATTTTGCCTATATAAATAAAGACTTTGTACAATTTTTTTCAATAAACAATTCAATACTATAAAATATTCTCTACAAATTTAAAGTTTTTCGACTTTATTATTGTTTCAAGAATTCCAATTTTGCTTCAGCACGAAAATTGGTATCAGAGCAAGATTTACCCTAGGTCAATATGGTGGTAGACTGGTTAATTTGCACATTCTCACGCTGATGATTGGAAAATTGCAAAATTACCAATTTTGGTCCAGACTCTTGAACGAGGGATGGATATGCTTGAAGATGCAACTGAAAATAATTTGCAGACTTTAATTGTTATGAATGTTGGTTGTTTCAACAAGCCCATAACATTGCAACAAGTGGCTAAAGAATTTCCTCGAGTCCCAACTAAGTCTTAAATACTCACAAAATTTTTAAAACACGATGGACCATCAACAACAAAGAATGCAACATAATAATAAATCACAAGAGTAGTGAGAACTTGGTATACAAAGCATTGGTGGAAGTTTTCAATTTGAAAACTAAATGTAAAAATCTTGCCATCAAGTTCCACAAGTTAATAGGGAACAAAAAATTCAAAATATGGAGGTGTATGTAAAATTTCACTTTCTATTGGAAAGTACAACATAGATGAGATTGTGTATAACATGGTCGAGAGGAACGATTCTTATTTACTTTTGAAATAACCATGGTATCATGATGTAGATGCCATTTACATAAGTCAAGTTAATATGTATGTGATTAGGTGGTCGATAAAATCGTTTTGGTACACGTGATGAGCAACTTGCGAACTACACAGCATGGATACTCATAAACTCATTACGTACCCCTATTCGATACGTATCCAAGTTTGAATACGCTTTCATATGTGTCAAGTACATGTTTTTTAATTATTTTATATTTTTAGAATTTTTTATATGTATCGAATACTTATTTTATATTTATTAATTATTTCTAATACGTTTGGATATATGAATAAAAATTTATTGGTTTTAAACTCTTTGAAAACTCATTATTAACAGTTTTTTTACTTAGCCTTGTTTGATCCTCATTATTTTCAAAATACATTTTTCTCTCCATTATATATTTAATAAATTGGTCTTCATTTATAGCAATCTTCCTCTTTTATCAAGAAAATTAAATTTATTTTCAAAACGAGAATTAAAAATGTGAGATAGGAGATTCATTGATACTCTTGAAAGTGTTGTGCTGCTAATCTGTCATTAGATTAACCAAAGATAGAGAATGTTATTTTTAATGATAATGAAGAAGTTAATGTCAGTGATTTAGAATAAAATAAAATTGGAACAATTAAGTATTAAGATAAAATGCTTTACTATTTTATTTTACTATTATTATCATGCTTATGTTCTATATCTATACACACACACACACACATATATTCGCGTATCCTAATTTTTTTTAAAAATTTTATCGACGCACACGTATCGTATTCAAATTACGTATCCGAATACGTACTTCTTAGCTCGCAAATACTAGTGTTAAAAAAGAGCAAAAGATTTACAGAATAGATGATGTTAAAAAAGATGTCCGCTCAAAATAATAAGGATGTTGTTGACCATGATACTTCACTGGCGGTAGAAAAGCATGTGCAAGTTGAATACCCGAGACCTATTGATCACATAATCACAGAATTTTAGTTAATTTTGTGGTTGCTAATTGATTAGCCAATTTAGTTAATACTTAGCTTGTTTTATTAATTTAGTGCTCGGAGAACTCTTGGTTAATGGCATGTTTTCTAATAGCTGAAGTTTTGTACAGTTTGTAAAGCTTAGTGTTTAATCTGTATGTGATAAGCAAGTTTATAGGAAATTCATAGGACAAGTGGTGGGTAAGTGGTGTTCTTATTATTATTATTTTTTTTTGTTTTGATAGAATCATTTTAAAATACTTAATGCATAATTCCACAAGTTTCCCAGGAGTATAGTTGGAGCATTGGAGGAATGATGAATCATTATAAAGTGCAGATCTATGACACTCAGACTCGGGTATGGGTACGTATCTAAGTGTCCGATATTTTATTTTCTAAAATATAGGATACAGGAATATAGCTAAAAAAAGTCCAAATTTCGGACACGAGTTGTGGACACGTTTTTTAAACTTTAATTTTTTTTTTTTTTACTAACCAAAAATGTCATTTTAATTAGACCAAAATCAATTATTCACAAAGAAGGAAATGAGTATTTGATAATGGATTAAGACGGAAAAAAAAAGGATTTTGAGGTTTAGTTTTCAATTATTGGAAGTTCATTACTAAATGTTATATAAAATAGAAAATGAGGGATTTGATTGCAGTTTGGAATTAGTGAAATACTAAATAGCACTATATGAAACCCATTTTTCATTTTATACAAAGAAAACCCTAAATTATCGATACAGAGAGGGAAAGAAGGGGCAAAAAAAGGGAAAAGAGCAAGAAAAAAGAAAGAAGAAAAAGAAGGGAAAACTTAGCGTCACTGGCTTCCTTCACCCTCTCAGCGGTGGCGCTAAATTTACAAAAAGCAGAAACGGGAAAGAAGAAAAAAAAATAAAAATAAAAATAAGCAGAAACAACGAAGTGTCTGGTTGAAATTAGGAGGATCTCACACATATCCCATACTCATTCATACTTGTGTCGTGTCGACGCGAGTACTTCATCCATTTCGAAGAGTCCGAGCATCAGATGTGCAGACTTATTCAATATTTTAAAGTTGCACTCCTAAGTTATGGTTAAAGAGGACACGATAGGAATCAAATATCATAAAGAGTCTCTTAAATATCCTATTAGTAGTATTGATGAGGAAGACCTTTTTAGACATTTCTTGATTATAGTAGCTGCTTACAAGTTTGCTCTCACTGTTAATTTGATAATTCGTTGTTTGCTGCTTTATTAGTTTTTTAATTTTCTTTTCCAAGTTATTTCTAATATTACAAGCATATTGTTATCTTTTAGTATTGTTAAATTATCTTAACAGTTTTTGTTATAACTTATGCCTAGCACAGAAGTAATACATCTGCCCGATTGAGCCATTTTAATCATTGGTGAAACTACTTGCACTGCCAACTAAAGAAAAATAAGTTACAAACAAAAAATATATAACTAGAAATGAAACTACTACAAAGTAAAAGAAATAGAAAAAAAAAAATTAAAGCAAACTAATTGGACATCACCAACAATAAAATAGAGGACATTGATAGTGAAAAATACAATTGGCATTCCACAATCATAAAAGAAAAGATTAAGTACACTGACCGTTCAAATAGCCTCTCAATAGTCTGAAATTGCTTTTCTGATGAAAGAAGTGTTTCCCTTACACTAATGAGACTACTGACATAGGATTTCAGAGAATCAAAGTCCTGCTTAACACGATAAAGCTCCTGCTCATTTTCAGCAGCTCTTTGCCTTTGTCTAGAAGTTTCTTCAACCAAATCTTCAACCCTCTGCCGCATTTCATTTAAAATACAATTTGTATCCAGTGCAAATTGTTCCATCTCCTCTAGTTTCGAAGACATGCTTTCAATTTGGAGGACCTTTCTTTTAATTTCTTCCTGACCTACAGTTACCTTCTCCTTCTCAATAGCAGTTTCAGATTCTGCCACTATAACCCTCTTGAAAAGGCTTTCCATTACATCTGTAACCATTTGAACATTTTTAAATAATTCAGTGGTATAAGCTCCATCTTGTTCATCATAAGAACCATGAAGACTACCAAGTGAAATCCATGTTTCCTTGTCCGGACAGTCAAGGGAAGAAAGATCTACATTTCTTGACCAGCCGGACAATGGTACACCATTTTTATCAACGAGGCCAATGCCACCCAATTGTTTGATACCACACGAAGTATGAGCCAAATGAGGAATAGCCATGACTCTGGCTTTCGATTTCAAGTATGTCAATAAGGTTGCAGCAGTTTTAACTCTACGCCAGAGGACTTCTAATTCTTTCTTTGCATCTTCTTCTGACCCTTGTATACAACCCTCTACCTCCATAAGTTTCTCTTGCAAGGCATCCACTTGGGATTGGCTTCTCTCCATCTCCTGATTCCAACCAATGTGTGTTTGACTTAAATGAGACTTCAAAGCTGACAGATTAGCATCTTCCTCTGCTGCCATTACCTTCCAAATGATACATTTAAATTTAGGAGCTTCGTTGATTAATAAATCAGATATCTATCACATGACTAGGTAACGGTCATGCAAGCATTTAAATAACATATTTCCTTCAAAATCTTTATCTATTACTTCATATTCACAGATCATGACGAATTGGTGGGTTCTCAATTTACAAAATGAAAAAGATTCAAGTTAAAATTTATTCACTAGTCCCATAATAATAAAACTGCACAAATATTTCAATAAAATTATTGCTTGCCAGTTCGTAGCTTTGTAATATTGTGGGTCATCAACCTATCAAGAACTGCTTTTGAAAGAATTTGATAATTCAGTGGCAAAATGCATACAACTGAATTAAGCAGCATCACAATCATGATTAATATTGAAATGAAGTTACTATCTTTGTGATAGAACAGGAAAAGCTAGTATTTCCTTTAAGGAATGAAATTCCAAAATAAAATTTGTCCCAAAATAAATGGCAAATATTGTTTAAAATTGATAAGAACAATTTAGCCCAAAAAGAAAAAGACGATCCCTAATAAATATTTTAACATCGCATCAACATTTACATTTCCTTTGATACCTAATTACGATATTTTACCTAGGTATTTACCTACCAGAAGGAAAAACAATGCACCAACATATTCAAATTGAAGTTTATCCGCAAAAGTAGTATCTTAAATACATTTGACGAGAGTCCGCGATAACTCATTTCAGAACTACCAAATTCATAAGCCAAAAGAAAGCAAGTAATGATTTTTATACTTGAATATTAAAAAATAATTAACATGAAAATGAATCAGAAAGAAAAAAATCGATTATTAGTCCCAAAAATACCAGATGAGAAGAAGATACCTTTCGATTTTCTGCAAAATTGGGAGCTATTTAGAAAGAGGAAAATGATTATGGTGGTACACGCGTTGTCTAAAGACAAGTTTTAATTAATTAAAAGTAAAAGTATAGAATTGGGGCAAACTTTCTTTCTTCTTGTTTAGCTTTGTCATTCCCACAAGCTAATAAAACAAATTATACTTGGCTAATTCACTAATACAGAGCCCGTTTGACTGTCATTATTATAGAAAAAAAGAGTTTTGAATAGCGATTTTTAAAAAAATGTATAGTTTAAAGGTAGAAAAAGTTTTTAATATATATTTTATGTGAATGTGTAATTAAAAATGATCATATAATAAACCATAAATTAAATTAATGGATGTCAAACCGGCACATAATATGCCTTTGATCAATGCGCAGGGTCAGCAACCAAGTTATTGAACAGCTTATTTAGGATCCGTTTTGGAGTTTTGGGCATCGATTATGAGATATTTAGTAGCAATTTTTTGGTAGTTTTTAGTAGCAATTTTTAAAATGTCACCATATTTGAGAGTTTATTGATAAGTGTATTTTGTACATTTATCTAGAACATTAAACTAGGGCATTTGTTGTTAATTTGAATGAATTATAACTTAATTATGTATTAATTATGTTTGTTACATAAAACTCGAGGCAAATTAATGGAATTGGACCAAAGGAGCTAAAAAGGGCAAAACGGAGGAAATTCAAAATTCAAGGACTAAATTGCAAACTTTCAATAATTGATTCAGACCTAATATCTATGATTGGAGGATGCTTGGACTCAATGAGATTTAATTGAAAGTTGAAGGATTAAAAATATTTCAACAAATGACGCACGGATCAAAAGCGGTGGACAACAAATATAGCGCTGCAAAGACACAAAAAGGAGCTATGGACAACAAATATAGTGCTCCAGCGCTATAAATAGCACCTCAATGCTACGCAAAATTGGAATTTCACAGCACTTTCCTATTTTGACACAAATTCTTCTTAAATATAATTTTGACGGGATTTTCAACCTATTTTCAAGCTCTATAAATACAGGACATAATCATACTTTTGAGAGATCTCTCTTTTAGCCTTTCAATATACATCCATATCATAAAATATATCAAGGACAAGTGGTCAATTTATATATTTGGGGGGAGAAGATCAAAACAAAGCAAAAATGGAAGATCAATTACATCAATAAATTGAAGATTTCAACATTGGAATTGAAAATCAATATCTTTTGTGTTATTTCATGATCCGAGTGATGATTTTTTTCATTAATCTTCTTGTAATTTATATAAAATCATACTAGGCTAGATTTATTTTTATATAGGTTGAGATGAACCCTATTGTTTATCTATTTTAATTCAACACTAGTAATTTATGTAATTTTTGCGGTTCTAAATTAATTTTCGTTCTCATTGCATTATATAATTGCGTAGCTAAAAATTAGATAATTAGTTCTTTCTTGTAGTATTGAAAATTTATAATAAATTTAGAATGCGACAAGATTAACACACATGCAATAAATGTTGGGAATAACAATATCGGTATGCTTATCTAGATAATCGAGTAATTTAACACGTTCTAATTATTCGAATTTGGTTTAGGAATAAGATCGGATCGTGATTAGAATAGATTTAATTTATCTCGAAAAAAGAAAATTATATATCATAATTTTATCGATTATGAAGAATGCATGAATAAGGCTAGATTGCAAAATCAAAATTTGAAGTAGATAACAATAAGCGAATTCATAATTCAATGCAATCATCCATAATTTAATAAAAAAACAAACGTTTTTTTACATAATTCTTAGAATAATCACAAAATAGTCTCTTTTGTTTTACATATTTCGAATTCAATATAAGACTAGTACATTTGAATTGAAACTTATTCCATATAGGATAATAACTCTTCTCATTGCATTTATTACTTGTTAACGATCTCGTACACTTGTAGAAATTATTCGAACGAGTTTTTGACATCATTGCCGAGAAATAATATATTTAATGAGTTTATTTGTTTATATAGGATTTGAATTTCTTTTTATTTTGTTCTAGGCTATTAATTACATACATAATCTCTCTCTCTCTCTCTCTTTACAATTTTATGCAAAATTCTAAAGAAATCAAGTTCCTACCATTGGGTCCCAAGATCGACACAACATTCAGACAAAAAAAAAAAAGAATCAAGAGAAATGGTAGAAAATCAAAATCAAATTCAGTTACCACAAGATCCGCTGCACAACTAGTTCCGCCGGAGTAGTCGCCGATGATGACAAAGTATTAGTACAAGATTATGTAATTCCTACTCCAGCAAGTGTACAATCAACTATTATATATCTACCTTTTGGGTAAGACAACTTCCACATCTATACGATATAATCAACTTTTTTTTTAGTTAAAGGAGGGCGGTACCTCCGACATTTTATTAATATACCATCAATTGTGGCGGAGGAATACCATCGTTACATGAACAAATAATGAAAGCAGAAAATGAGGAACTACTAATTCTCTTACAATGAAAATAAATGATAAAATAAAATTGTAAAACTGTATCGAATGATATAACGTCTGTGATTTGTCTGAGTATGCCCTGAATAGCCCATGGTCCTCCTCCCCTAGTGATGCAGTGAATAGCCACTACAAAATCTAACTCAATCCAAATGTTTGAAAGGCCGAGTCCTCTAGCTAGTAAGATCCCATCAAGAATAGCCTTGAGTTCTTCATCCAATATCATGCACGATCCATACGAAGTTGACAAAGCCAAAATATAGTTACCTGCGTGATCTTTGATGATGTCTCTCACACTCTCAAAATCATCCTTGACACATCTATCAGTATTGATTTAATAGATTTGACTAAAGGAGTGGGCCACCGAACCAGAACGGGGGAAAATGATGAAGAAGGGTCCAAAGAAACACCAAAGATGGGTGTAAGTATCAAATCCCCTCACCAATGCACAGCTCGAAATAGTATTCCTATATGAAGAAAATTGATCATGTGATAAACCCTTCAAATGATACGTCTGGCTATCATGCGGATTCCCCTATTCTTCGCATCATTCTCCTCGATCCAAAGAAACCAAAATATCAGTAGATGTATGATAGTGTGAATGTGTCCAGAACAAACATACTGTCCAGAATACCGCCATCTCTGGAACGTCTATTTGACCCCCTCTCATGTTCTCATAGGTATCTGAA
>CAIGRN010167224.1:0-19389 GCA_903798345.1 Fraxinus anomala | reverse complement strand
TTGTTCTATGCGACCTCATAGGTTTTTTCTTTGCGACCGCATAGAACAACAATATAGCCTTTAGAGGTCTATTTTGTTTGAATTTTTGGTTGCTTTTCAAGTGTTTTTGGCAGGGCACTTCGTGTAGCTTGCATGATGGCTATAAATAGGTGGTTTATGATTAATGAAATAAGTTTGAAAAACATAGAGAAACACTTGATTATTATTCCCTCATTCCAAAAAATATTTGTTCATTTTCTTTTCATATTCATTTTCATTGTGTTCTCAAGTTTTGGAGGATTACACTAAGTGCTTAAGTGTTAATACTTTTTAAGGCTTGATAATCCCGCAAACCATTTGTCAAGATCCCTTTAAGAACCAAAATTCAATTCGATAGGGGATCGTTTGAGGACAACGATTACTTGTTTAAGCCTTTGATTTTTCTTTGCAGTTCTTGATCATTTATTTTTTATTTCTTCTCTATTCCTCTTTGTGCAAACTTCATTTTTCAACATAATCTGTTCAGCAGCTAATCTACTAACAAAAAACTATTATAATCATTTTAGTTTTCAATGAAGACTTGTTAATGCCAACTGCCAAATAAGTAATTCGTGCTTGATGTTTGCCGCTTTTATATAGTTCTCGTTTGAACTTTTCATTATGAAGTTGAGCCTCTCAAAAGGAATAGCTTGCATTCAAATAATTAGTCATTGTAGTTTAGCATTCTTTAATTTACCCGTGGATTTTGTCAATTGTAGTCATAGTTATCACACCCAACCCGATCAAAGTACCATATTTGTAGTTGAACGTGTTTCTAGACTCCGTCGTTAATGTGTGATGTGCATGCAACATGAGCAATCCAAAAATCGTATAATTTGAATAGTGTTGGTGGGAACAGATGAAGCGTTTTATTTTCAAGTATTGATTATTTAGGTAGCATAAGGCCTTTGGATCCAATCACATCATTGATCCTAAAGGGTGAATATGAACAGTTAGCATTGAATCTTGTTGAATAATATGCTTGCTCTCTTTTGCGCGTATCAAAGATTTTGGTGAATATCTCCCCCCTTTGCCCACAAGCTTTACAAGATTTCGCTCACCGACACTTGCAAGTTCGACACATTATTGAATTGTATACCAAAAATCTGGTTCAAGATTGTGTTCGAACTCGATGTCTAATTCAATGTGTTTGTTTGATCGAGTCCATGAAAAAGATTAGGGTTGGGCAAAAATTAATCCAAACTAGTTAAACCGATTAACCCAATTCAAACTAACCGATTTGGATTGGTTTTTTAGTTCAATTAGGTTGGGTTCGGGTTAGAAAATCAAATTTTAGGTTGAGTTGGGTTCGATTTCGGGTTATCTATTAAAATCCAATCCAATCCAATAAATTAAAAAATATTAAAGGGAAGAGTTCACAAATCAGGCATTAAGTTTCACAATTGCAAAAATCAGGTATTAAGTTTTAAAAATGCAAAACTCAGGTATTTAATTAATTAATTAAAAATAATTGTTATTTAAATATAATAAATTCACAATTATACAATTAATGGTCATAATGGTCACATGTACATGATTATAGGTCAAAACTTATTTATTAGTCGCATATTATTAAACTAATTGATTACAAATTATTTTGAAGTCACAAATCAAAAATTTTATACGTCAAAATTTATTTCATTGGTCACAGATCAAAAAAATTAGAGGTCAGAATTTATCTATCGATCACATATTTTCAAATTTGTTGGTCACAAATTATTTTTTAGTCACAAATTATCGAATTTTAAGGTCACAGTTTAATGGTTAGTCACAATAAACTAAATAGTTGCTCACACACACCAAACATCCCACCTCTGATCTGGATCCACCACCAATACTTGGTTACGAATTAACCAAATAATTGGTCACAAATGTTATCCCACCACCACCACCACCGCTCCCACCAACAACACAACACCACCACCGCCACAAAAACGCACCATCGTCGCCAACAACAGAAACACGTCGCCGCCGTCGAAAACGACGCCATGACTATCACACACATCGGGGCGCCGTCGCACCTCTTCAAACGCCTGCTCCACCACCCCACACCACCTCCACTTCCACCAGAAACTTCAATCAACCACCAACAGGTAACACTCCATAAACTGTCATCTCCTCACATCGTCATCGCCGCCTCCACCATTTTCAGCCACCACCACAACTACCATTCCCAACAACAAATAAGATCAAAACCAGATCCCACCACCACCACTGCAACCACCAGATCCGCCACCACCACCATCACCGCAGCCACCAGATCCACCACCCAACACAGCCAACACTCCACAACCACCGTACCGCCATCAACACGACCACACCTCACTGTGACCATCAGATCCGCCACGAAACACAGCCAACACACCACAACCACCATAACCTCACAGCCAAAACAGCAAACACTCCACAACCACCATTTTAACCAACAAATCGGTTCCGCCACCATCACCGTCATTAATGCGACAACCAAATCCGCCATCACCGCGACCATCATTCTTGCGGGTTGTTACATCGACGACTGTAGTTGAGAGACGACAGGTTGCTGCAGAGGCGATGACGGCGGCGGGTTGACAGTAGAGAGGCTGTGGTGAAGGTGGAGAGAATGGAGAGGTGGTTTGGGAATTAATTTTAGGGTTTAGATGGTTATAGAAGTGAGAGAAATGCAGAGGGAGGAGGAAGAGAAATGAAATAAAATTAGGGTTTGGGTGGGTATAATATTTGATTATCTGAATTTTGATTAAAAAATCTGCACACCTTATTTTTGCACTTTGAAGTTTAAACACTTGTATTTATGTAATTTTTCCAATATTAAAAAGGAAATTAGTACTTAAAAAATCAAAAACCTAATTATCAAAATTTTCCCAATATTAAAAAGGAAATTAGTACTTAAAAAATCAAAAATCTAATTATCAAAATTCTCCTCTACCTTACATCTCTTCTGTCTTTCATTGTTGTTCATGCCTCGATTTCTCGACTCGATTTTCTGACGTGATTTTTGACAAAACACTTGGATTGAAGGATGATGTTTTGTATTGAGTTTGAATGATTTGTCATTTTTAGTATTTAGGTTGAATTCATTTTATTCAATATGTATAATATGCAGGTATTCAACGTGTATTTGGATATATTTAATATGTATTTAATTTGATCATGATATAATTATTTTACAATATTTTTAATTTATATTGTTTTATTGGAATGTAATTTAACCTCACGGATCATTGATCCAACTTCAATCGATTTAAGTTCTTTCAAATCACCCTTTTTAATGTAACTAAAATTGGTCCAAATTGAAATTGTATCAAACTTTAAAAAAATCGTTCAAACTCAATGAAAAATGTCTCAACCATTGGGTCCATAAAAAAATTGTCCAACTTGAATTGAACTCAAGTCCAAACCAATCAATCCAACCCAAACCAACCCGAGTTTGGTTGGTTTGAATTGGGTTGAGTTTCAACCGTGAATGAGTTGTTTTCGATTTGAATTATTGTCAAACCGAACGTGTTGAATTGAGTTTGAGTTGGACTTAAACCAATCAAACTCAACCCACGCCCAGCCCTAAAAAAGATCGTGTTCTTGTTGTTCTTCATTTTATGAAATTTATTTTCATTTAGCTAATATTTAATTACACATTTTCACAATAAAATAATTTTGTACGTAAATTCATAATTTTTATCTATTTTTTAGCCATGTATTATTAGAAGAAAAAAATCTAAAAAAATCTCTTCCAAAGAGGGATTACATCTACCGAAGAAAGGAAAAAAAGAATCAGAAAGCGAAAAATGCGTGAATTCCGTTTGGTGGGCGTTTAAAGAAGGCGAAGATACCCGTGAAATGAGCTTCCAATGTTGACATTTAACACGCTGAAAAGAACAACTCTTGTGGGGGGAATACTCGGCACACAACATCAAAAATTATCCTGTGAAGACGATGTTTTAACATTAGTTTTAGTAACTAGTTTAATAAAATAGACGATATTAACGAATTTTTTTTTTATTTTTTATATTGTTTACTTAAATATTGTTATGGTATGCTTAGTAAGGTGTCTAGACAAGATGACGTGAAGAAAGAAATATTAAAATTTTTTATCATGAAAAAAAATATATATATATATATTTTATGTACTTGAGTTAAATGAATCAACATATAAAATATGAAACATTATGAGAGACAAAATCATGCGTAGCAGGCCAAAATGCGTTGCGGATGACGTACAAAATCATGCTTAGCAGACCGAAGGCATTGAAATGGTTATTGTGATAATATTTTTTTTGTTCGTCAAATAATATTAGAAGTGGGCGACTTGTTTAATGATTCATACATTAGGATAATTATATTAACACCACGCTTTTTATTTATTGTACCACATTTTAATATTTAGTCGTTATATCACTTATGCTTCTGACGATTTTTCATGTCATTTTTATTTTTAAACTTTTTATTGGTCAACATATTTTATATTTAATAACAGTTTTATGTTTAGAAGTCCGTTGAAATGATGTAAAATAATTTATTTTTTCATCTTTTTTTAAAAATAAATAAATAAAAAGTGCAAAATTTTTTATACCTCATTTCAAAGTTGAAAATAAAATATTTTAATATAAATCATCATAAAAAAATACGAACTAATTAATGAAAAACATTAATTATTACATTATTTGCTATAATAAGATTCTCCATCACACATTCACCCAATAAAATATTATACATACAAATCAATAAAATTACTTTTAACCATATATTTTCTAAAAAATATTACCCATTATTTTATTTTCAACACAATAATAGTAATAGGTAACAAACAAGGTCGAAATATGCTTTATGGTATATTGGAATATTCTCAAGATGATTCTTTTTACCACTGTGTTTACAAATTAACCCCCTACCCAGGAAAAAAGCAAAAATATCTCTCTCCTGTTTGTCTATGGTTTTTGACCGGAAGGAATATGCTCATTGTATTCCACAGTCCTCTTTGTGTCCAATTAAATACACACACACACACTTGAGACATTTAACACATCTTTAATGTTGATATTTTGTTCAATGGAAAAACCCATTGACAATGCATACAATATGGACGGTTACAGCTACAATAGAATAGCTTCCAATTTATAGAGATGTCGAGGGTAGATTACTTGACCTAGCTTATAAATAAGATTCAGAGCTTAGTATGAGAATCCGAAAGTATTTAATAAGCCTCACATTCAACTCTTATGAGCTCTAGAGTTATTTATGTCGTTGAATTGTGGTGTGGAGATGATTGATACTATGATCGTGCAACCTAAACAATTTGAAAATTTCATCAAAGAATGCCACCAAAGAAAGTTCTTTTAAAATATTTTGGTGAGGTGAACTTGACTATATCAGATAATGAGAAAATGATTCAAAAAAATAATTGTACCATAACACTACTAAGCCCCGTTTGGGGATCATTCTTAAAAATAAGAGGGTTTTGAATAGTATTTTAAGAAAACTTGTGATTAAAATATAGAGAAAAAATTTTAAATTTACATATAAAATATCTCATCGCGTGGTTAAAAAAATCTTATCTACAAAAGAGTGAAAAGTGGAAAGGGTAAATGGCATGTACATCATGGTCTAAGCACACAGATTTGCAGAATTACTATTTTCTTGTTGCCCAATCAACACAAATCGCGCAAATCAACGGCTGTAATTAGCATAAACCTTCTACAAAATAAGTGATCCGCCTACCTTTTCTACTGACTCGTTTCTTTACTCTCTCTCTCTCTAAACCTCCGACTGTTGTTTCGCTCTAGATCTGAAGCAAATCTCTCTGCTAAATGGCAACTATTACGTCCGTCAAGGCCCGTCAGATCTTCGACAGCCGTGGCAATCCTACGGTCGAGGTGTGTTTTCATCCATTTCCTCTTTCTCGCTCATCACTCAATTCCCATTTTTTTTGTTAATATTAATTATTGCCGTCAATCTTACTTATTGAACAATCTTAGATTTGCTTTGCTTGTATCTTGATTCTGTTCAGTATTTAGATTTTTATAAAAATGATTATTACACTTCTAATCTGGCTTAATCGTGTTGAGATAATTATCAAAAATGGAGACGAGATTAAAGTAGTTTTTTCTGCAATGTTTGATTGGTTGATTTGAGTGTAGGTTGACGTGCATCTATCGAATAAGCTCTGGGCCAGAGCTGCCGTCCCTAGCGGTGCATCCACTGGTAAGATCTATTCACGTACTTTTTGGTTTTTTCTTTCTTCTGTCCTTTTGTGGTATTGATTTGTTAATACGATTGTAGGTATATTGATATAGATGATAGATTGATTTATATTATATTGCTTGATTACCTCGGTTCTTAGCCAAACACTTCGTTATTGATAAAGCTTTTAAAATCTGATAAAGACTCCTGCTTTTTCATTTTCCTTTCACTGAAAATATACAGTTTTAGGCTTTTAGCTTTGTGATATCCCAAATGGTCCCATGTTTATCTTGAATATATGTGCGGGACTAATTTACTTTTTGTAATTTAGGAATTTACGAAGCTCTTGAATTGAGAGATGGAGGGTCAGACTACCTTGGCAAGGGTGTCTCAAAGGTAAAAGTTTTTAATGGCTAGTAAGTCATTTATTGACGAGCAAATCCTATTATTATTTGCTGATGTTTGCATGTTGGTATGTATATAGGCCGTTAGCAATGTTAACACCATCATTGGCCCTGCACTCATTGGAAAGGTTTGTTTTCCTCAGCTTTAGCAGGGTTCTTATTGCCTTAAATTTTGTTTTCTTGACATTTTAGGCCTAAGTTATATAACAAACGAAAAATTGTTTTCTTCAATACTTATTATTCCATCGATTTCCCCAACTGAAAAATGAAGTGTGGCTGCTTAAACAGGACCCAACAGATCAGACTGGTATAGATAACTTTATGGTTCAACAACTTGATGGAACTCAGAATGAGTGGGGGTGGTGCAAACAGAAGGTACTTTATTGTTTTAATTGATAATTTCTGCATATCTTTGTTATATTTGTATGTTTTGTAAATATTTTGGCTTTTTCAGCTTGGTGCAAATGCCATTCTGGCTGTCTCTCTTGCCTTATGCAAAGCTGGAGCTGCCTTTCTTAATATTCCTCTGTACAAGGTATGTTGCAGTTCATTTTACTGCAGCCAACCATTTTTCCCCTAATAAGGGAATTTATCAGTTGGTGCGTTCATACCTATCAATAGCTATCAGGAAAGTTAAAATACAGCTCTACTCGGTGTCCACTACATTGCACCTGATCCCCTGAATTGGTCAAACAGTGTAAAACCTGCTCGAGAGTTTTTTAGATTTGCTATGGTCATCTACACTGTTTTTTCATACTTATTATGGTAGTGGATCGATCTTATGATATTAATATGTAAATTTCTTGATACAGCACATTGCCAACCTTGCTGGTAACAAGAAGCTGGTGTTACCTGTTCCTGCCTTCAACGTTATCAATGGTGGATCACATGCTGGAAACAAACTTGCTATGCAGGTATATCTTTTACATATTTACACGGGTTAGCTTATATTTCTTATAATGTTGAGTTTCTCATCAATTTGTATGGCAGGAATTTATGATTCTTCCAGTTGGAGCTTCCTCTTTTAAGGAGGCCATGAAGATGGGTGTTGAAGTATATCACCATTTGAAGGTGTGTGATAATGTTTCAGTTCTCTCTTCCTTCATTTACCTGTTTATTCATCAAAATTTCTAGTCAATGCCTGTATCTATTCTGAATTTAATGTAATAGAAAGCTATAGCCTGCATATATCTATGATCAAAATGCATAGTTAGGGAATATTCTGTAGTTTAAGGATACAAACAATTCTACTATTGCTTTGTTGCTTTTTTTATACCTCCATTTCAATGAAGTTATATGAGTTTCTACTTCCTTTAAGTTATCTGGTATGCGGCTAGTGCTAAAAGGGTTTTATCTAGGGAACACTGTGAAGAAAATTCTACAATAGACAATAGTTTCTTGTTTTGCATTTTTATACCTCCGTACGACATAGAATTTCAATTTTCCTAGATTGTTAGGTCCGAGGCCGGTGCTGAATTGAGTTTTACATCAATTGTATTTCAGTATCAATATAAATGCGAATTGAATCTTGCTAGTCCTATTGCTTATCTTGAAATAGATGTTCTCAATTTGCACGTCTGTATTTATGTCTGTAAGCTTAGTTTCAAAGAGTTTCTCTTGCATCTGTGATGTCTAACGTTCCCAAATTGCACTTTTCTGTTATGTCTATAAGCTTAGTGTCAAAGAGATTATCTTGCATCTGTGATGTCTAACTTTTAGAAATTGGTTTTCTTTGATTTCAGGCAATCCCAAATTGCAGTTTCTATTTGTCTATAAGTTTAGTGTCAATGAGTTTCTGTCGCATCCGTGAGGGCTTGACTTTTAGGAATTGGTTTTCTTTTATTTCAGGCTGTCATTAAAAAGAAATATGGCCAAGATGCCACCAATGTAGGGGATGAGGGTGGCTTTGCTCCTAACATTCAGGTTGAACAGTGTGTTATGTAGAATAAACTTTTTCCTTGAGGTTCTTATATAATATTCAAATTGTATTTTCATTTATTGACTGCAGGAGAACAAGGAGGGTCTTGAGCTGCTCAAGACAGCCATTGAAAAAGCAGGTTACACCGGAAAAGTGAGTCTTCCAAACTTTCTTGGCTTCATTCTTTGATCAGCTAGAGGATGGGGGTTGGAGCTTAAATTTCGTTATGTACAGGTTGTCATCGGAATGGACGTTGCTGCATCTGAGTTTTATGGATCAGACAAGACTTATGATTTGAACTTCAAAGAAGAGGCAAGTTCTTACTCTTTGTAACTTGCTTAGCTCCATTTGACTGCATTCTTGAATAATATGTCTATGCAAGGAGAGGATATCAAGAAAGCGTGTAGGGGTTGTCTGCCTGTGGTTTGTGTCTGTGCATAATAGTTGGTTCATAACTACTAAGATTGTATTTCACATTTCAGTTTTATTGCTTTTGCCTTTGCAGAACAATAATGGCTCACAAAAGATCTCAGGTGACCAGCTCAAAGATCTTTACAAATCATTTGTGTCTGGCTACCCAATTGTATCTATTGAAGATCCATTTGACCAAGATGACTGGGAGCATTACTCCAAGCTTACCGGTGAAATTGGAGCTCAAGTACAGATTGTGGGAGATGACCTCTTGGTCACCAATCCCAAGGTGATGGGTCCTATACCTTGAAATTATTCAGAAAACATACCTTCTGTGGCTAATACAATTTAGCATACTTTACTGTGCACAGTATCTCTAAAAG
Source organism: Fraxinus anomala (assembly GCA_903798345.1). NCBI lineage: Eukaryota > Viridiplantae > Streptophyta > Magnoliopsida > Lamiales > Oleaceae > Fraxinus > Fraxinus anomala. The sequence goes on along the minus strand of CAIGRN010167224.1, from coordinate 10,081 downwards.
ATTTGTACTACTGCTTATTTTTGCAGAGAGTCGAAAAGGCAATCAAGGAGAAGAGTTGCAATGCTCTTCTTCTTAAGGTATCATTTAATATCTGTATGCATCTTAAGTGCTTAAATGGTCTCTTAATTTGTCTGAGAATGTAACCACAAGATGCTTTCTCTTTTTCTTTTAACAGGTTAACCAAATTGGATCGGTTACCGAGAGTATTGAAGCTGTAAAAATGTCTAAACAGGCTGGTTGGGGTGTAATGGCAAGCCACCGCAGGTATGAAAATTACACCTTGTTATATGGTAGGTATCTAAGTTGCACAGGTGAAGAGGAAATTAGATTTGACAATCATTTTTGTTGCTGGATGCAGTGGAGAGACAGAGGACACTTTCATTGCCGATCTATCCGTGGGTCTGGCCACGGTAATGTTCTATCTGATTCTACTAAAATTATTTCTGCTGTGTTCCTTTATAATCTCTATTTCTGATTTCCTTTCTGTGAAATATTTGTCAGGGCCAAATTAAGACTGGAGCTCCATGCCGGTCAGAACGTCTTGCAAAGTACAACCAGGTAACTTTCCATGTTTTCAAATGCATTAATGGCATGTTTGGATGTCAAACTAGTTTGCACTAGATAGGATGATATATTAAAAAGAAGTTAAATACTGTACAACTACAGTGCTGACTAATACTGTGCAAGGAACATACCCTAATGTTTCCTGTGCGTTATAACAATCAAGAGGACATTTCCCCAATCAAATTATGATTATCTGTGGCCATCCCCCTCATTCTTTCCAACTAAACTATGAAGTATTAAGCACGAAATTATCTAGGCCTTTGATGGTCCTTTGTTGCCTACAGCTGTTGCGAATTGAAGAGGAACTTGGATCTGAAGCTGTATATGCTGGAGCTAACTTCCGTGTACCTGTCGAACCCTATTAGATCAGAATGAGTCGTGAGCTGAAGATGCGTGTTTGGAAGATGGCACTTTTAGCCGAATAAATCTTGATTTAGGGTGATCGTAGGATACACCGGCGTGTTTTTAATAATCAAAAATAGTTTTGTGCTGAACTGAGAAACAGTTCAGAAGACTGATTATGTCATCTTCTCATTTTTGACTTGTTTTGTAACTCGGAAATGCAGTTTTAAACTTGTGAGTCTATCTGGCTATTTTCGAACTAATTTTTGTTGGCATAAATGTTTGGTAGCTGCCATCTGACCCTTGTGATCACGAGTCATCGTGATCGTTGCATGGTTTTGATGTTTGCAAAATGAATCAAGACCTTTCATATGGTGTTAAAGCAGATATTTAGATTGCCTTTCTGTGAACTATGTGAGCTACTGGTCATGGGCGAATCTCCTCCCTCGAAAATAACATTTAATTTGTACTTTATTATAATGATGATTCTGACACAAGTTTTTTAAAATTTCAATTAAAGCCATTAATTTGGAAAGAAGAAAATCACGTCCAAAATCCTATATAACATGCAATGCAGGTCAGTTTGAAAGGCAGGGCGAAGTGAGCGATAAGAATTCATATACCCTTGTAAAATTTTGTAGCGTCCAAGATAATTTGTTCAGTATATTTCGATTATTTCAACATATGTTTTCAGTCAAGCAAGCAAATGGGAGGAGAGATGATCATCACCACCGTGATAGAGGTAGGATGCCTTGAAGCAGAAGTCCTGGTCGAAGAGCTGGACGAAGCAGAAGCCCAGGAGAAAGGAGAGATATGGGTCTTGTTAAGGTTAGGGAAGGCAAAAATTGAGCAATGGAACAAGGAAAAAGAACAATGGAATCTGATGCAGATAATGCTAGCAACTTCAATGATAAGGGCAGTGGCTTCGAACATAATGAAGACCAGTCTAATATCAATCATCCTCAGCCACTGGGGTGAGGCCCGTTAGGGAATGGGATATATGACTACTGATGCAAGTGCCTTTGTTGATTTCATGGTTTGTCTTCTATTCTTAGTTGATTCAAGTTTACCACATCAAGTTGCTTATTTTCGATCAAGTTCTCTTTTGTTAAATTTGATCATGTCTCATTCAGAAAAGGGTTAAGATCCTCCTCACAATACCCCTCACAATAGGGGGATTGTGAGGGAGCTGTCAAACTTGGTGTACATTTTTAATGTATAGCAAGTTTGATCCTTCAGAAAAAGGCTCACTGACTGTTTTCTACCGTGCAGGTGGGGAAATGATTTTTAGATTCTACTCGACTTTGTTCTTTAGATTCAGTATTTTTCATGCTTTTTGACTAGGAAATTGCCTCTTTCTAAATGGCTATCCACTATATTTTAACTAGTAACTTCATCTGGAATTTCTAGTAGTTCATCTTCATGTTTTTCCTGTGTGTTTTACCGGGTGAACTGTTGGTATGTACTATAAGTACATACTAGAAAGTGTGCACATTTTATATTCTGAATGATGATTTTCATTGTCTTCCATTTGGTAAGCCTCTCACTCATTGCGAACTCAATATAAATGTATAAACAAAATCGAGTCAAGGTAACTTGTTTCCTCTCTTGCGAAGTTGCTAAATTTTTTACAAGTATATATTATGTATTATAGGGAGCTCATTCTATATTCTTTTGTCGTCGTTTTGTGTGCTTAATCATTTGCTCATGCACGTTTGTTTTATAGCAAAATCTTACTAGCAGGCTAGTAGCAGTGTTAATTTGGGCTACCAGGTTCATACAATCCAGGAACGGGTCTGATTAAAATTATTTGGACTATTTTGGGCTTATATTTTGAAAGACCCAACCCGAACATCGACCTATTCGGTACTAGGTCTCGAGTTACTGGCCGAACTAGTGGATTAGCGGTTGGATCAGTGGGTGGGTGCTTAAAAATTCTAAAAGGTTTTTTAAAGTATAAAATTCTCTATGAGATAAAATTAAAATTTCTAAATTATTTGTTATTAATTATTTATATATTATTTGTTAAACATTCACTTCATTTTAATTAAATTTAGGACTATAATTTTTTTATATTATTTTTAACAAACTATAAATGACTTTTACATATTATTGCAAATGGATAACAATAAACTATGGGCTCTAGTTGTTAGGTACTACCCACCTTACCAAATCTTTTGAATACCAAAATGGGAAGATTACAAAACTAGGAAGATTACAAAACTAAGAGTTTAAATTTTTCCAATTTCAAATTTAAGAGAGAAGGTTTAAAATTTCAAATCTCACATTTTTTTAAAAAATTTATTTATAAATTAATTAATTAAACATATATTTTATTAATTAAATATATTAAGGTCACAATTCCATATAATTTGATCACAAATTATTTTTCGACCACATTAAAAAAATTTATAGGTCACAAATTATTTCACAATCACAAATTGAAAATTTTATAGGTCTCAACTTTTTTATCGGTCACAAATTTTAAAAATTAAATAAATCACATATTATTCATTGATCACAAATCACAAATTTATATCATAAATTATTTTAACGTCATAATTCAAAAATTTTATAGATCATAATTTGTTCATCGGTCACAAATCAGAAATTGAAACGTCACAATTTATTTATAGGTGTCAAATCACAAATATTAAATATCACAATTTATTAGACAGTCACAAATTATCGATTACAAATTAACAATTTTTTAGGTTACACATTATTTTTTGATCACAATTTATCTTTTTCATTGGTCGAATATTGTTTATGGATCACAAATTAATCAATTTAATGGTTACAAATAACCAAATAATCTGTGACCATCACCAAACACTTGTGACTACCACCTCACGAATGCCACCAACATCATGACAATCGAAACCCTATCAACAGAACCCACCATTACCACCTCCCGATAGCAAATCATCGTCTTAAAATACCGACATCACCACGACCACCCACCCACAACCACCGCACTTCCCACCACTAAAAACACAGAACCTCCACCACCAACCTCCCTCTGTTCTGCTTTCCGTGTTGGTGGGGCGGCTATTCTTCTTTCCAATGTGGCATCAGACCGCGGGTCATCCAAGTACAAACTCCTCCACACTGTCCACACACACACATGGCAAGTTGTGACTCTTCATATAATTGCATTTTCCAACAAGAAGACGATAAAGGAAAATTAGGAATATCAGTAACCAGAGATCTTGTGATATCAGCAGATAATGCAGTTCATTCCAACATAAAAAGGCTTGCTCCATTAGTCCTTCCCTTATCAGAAAAAAATTACTGTGCAATAAATAATTGGCTTCTAAAACACTTGCATTTAGCAAATTCCAAGGCTAATAAACCTAAATTCAGTAGGACTGTCGATCAATTTTCCCACACCTCGGCGCGAAATTTTTACTCAATGAACTACAGAAGAAACTGGGTTTCAGTGATGAACAGATGGAGGCTGCTAGGATGACACTTTACAGATATGGAAACACTTCTAGTAGCAGTGTTTGGTATGAAATGCCATATGCAGAGGTGGCAAATATCATTCGGATCGGGTTTTAAATGCGCCGCTACTTCGTGTTCGTGCACAACGTCGCTGGACAAGACTGTACCGTCTCGTGGAGGCTGACTGCCGGCGGAGAGCGAGGAGACTGGAAAGTGGAGAAGAGAGAAGGTAGAGGAAAATTAAAATAAAATTGATTAGGGTTCGGAATGAAAATTGTACAATTAATATTTAATATTTAAAATAAAATGTTTAATTTTTGAAAAATTAAACCTGTAATCTGATTTTTGAAATTGAATCTTTAAAAATCTGATTTTTGTGTAGTTTCCTCTACCAAAAATATAAGGAAAAATATTTGAAATTTGGTCAAATTAGTCAATCAGACCAGTTTAATATAAAAAATCTTCGATTAACTCAGCTAACTTGCGGGTCAACTCGATCAAACTCGAATTTTGACTTGAGTATTTTGCATTTCTATCAAATTATTCAACCTGGCTTGGGTCGCCGATTTTTCGGGCCAGATTTTATAACTATAGATAGAGCTTCCACTTCTTATAAAAAAAATTCTTTCAGAAAATTATTTAAATATGTTCAAAAATAGTTTCTTAATCCTAAAAGTTTTGCAAAACATAAGATAAAATTTTAATCAATTAAATATGTATAATTATTTACAATATTTAAAAATAATAATTTATTTTTCAGTTTTTCTTCTATATACATAACCAAATGTTAAAGGTTGATGGTGTTGTAAATAATATTTTTAGTAGTGAATGACATTATACCTCTATAACCCTAATCATTATTATTGTATCCCAATTTCAGCCTGATTTGATCGTCATTTTTTTGAAAAAAATATTATTTGAATAGTAAAATTTTGGAGAATGTTTGATTAAAATATAGGAAAATTTTTTAAATTTACATGTATGATATTTTATTATGTGAAGTGTGATTGAAAATGAGTATATAATTTTAATTTTTTTTAAAGAGAGAATGAAAACTGGGGCTCAATCTCCATGAATTTTGTCATTTTAGCCCTTGTTTTTTTTTTTTTCAAAAATCAAAATTTCACTAATTTTTGATAAAATTTAATGAAATATATAATTGAAAAATTGATAAAAATTGTGGATTCAATTATATGGTTAAAATTAATTACTTATTTTATATTAGATTTTTATTAACCTTTACTAGTGAAATCAGACAGGGACTTAAATAGAAAGCCGGTTCGCAGTTGAAGTTGAACGAGTAAATTTAATTAACAATCACTGAACTTTAAAATTGTTACCACTTACTCACTCCACTTTAACGGGTTACCGAACGGTCTCTCATCTTTCGTTATAGTTAACCATTCACCACTCACTCGCCTTCCATCTGTTCAAATTGACAGAAAATTACACGTGGATGATGGTAATCTCACGTGACACACTCTCTTCGTTAAATTGGCAACGTGTAATCCAAAGCCCACGTAATTAAATTGAGAAACTGTAATCCCTAAATCATTCACGACATTTCTGCTGGAAGAGAAAATCAGCACCAATCCTCTCTATTACTTGAAATTCTCGTTGAAATCAACGTATCAGGCTTGAGAATTCTTCTCTTGTGGGGATGATGGAGGGCATATGTGACCCACAAGGCCCTCACATGGAAGATGCTTTGTTGGAAGATGGGCAAGAAAGACCACAAGAAGGTAATTTTATTATACTAATTTGTTGGAACATGCTTTGTTTCCTTATGGGCATAAAGTTTAACAAATGGATGTTTATCTAATTGACTCTAAACTGGATGTTATGAAGGAGTCAATTTTTTAATTGGTTTCACTAAAACCCTAGCCATATTGTAAACAATGCTATTTAATGCTTAATATATGTTAAAAACTTTCTTTCTTTGTTTGGGAAATTTTATAGTATGAAGCAATTAACTTTCTTTCTTTTTGCATTCTAGTGACGAACAATGAGAGTGAAGATTTGGTGCCACTTGAGTGCCAGTTAAATGATTCGGAGGATGATGTGGACGATGGTGGTTTTCATTATCAGATAAACGCACCGGAAAGAGGTCTGAATGCGGACCTTCAATTTCAAACAGCTAGGGAAGATGATGGCTCGGAATTGGATGATCCATATTATACATATTCTGAGGAGGAGTTGCATACTGATCATTCTTCAGATGAGGAAAATAATTATCGTTTCCCTATGTATGATGCTGAAATGGAGAAGTTTAATCCACAACTAGAGGTTGGAAAAGAGTTCAAAGACATAGAAGAATTTAAGAAAGCAATTAGACATCATGGAGTTGTCACTAGGCGTAATTTGAAGTTTACGGCGAATGATGAAAAGAGGATTGCAAGTGGAAGATTTGGGCTTCATGGAATAAAAAGAAGGGTTGCGTGCAAATTAAAACCTTCAATTCACAGCACACATGCATACGAGACAGAATAAATAGGCATTGTACAACTAAATATATTGCCGAGAAGTACATAGAGACTTTCTAGGTTGCCCTTGATTGGAAGTCAGAACTAATTATTAAGATTGTGAGAGATGACTTGAAATTAATAATCAATAGAGTTACTGCATGGCGAGCTAGAAGACACGCGAGGATATTGATTGAGGGCTCTAATGAACACTAGTTTGGCTTGCTTTGGTCTTTTGCTCATGAGACTTTAAGAAGCAATCTAGGATCCACGTGTATAGTTACTACGCATGAGTCGAAGTTTCAAGGGGTTTATATATGTTTAGAAGCTTGCAAGAGAGGTTTTATGAGTGGTTGTAGGCAAGTTTTAGGTTTAGAATGAGTGTTTTTTGAAAGGGAATTTCGGCGGATAGATGATTGTTGCAGTGGCACTGGATGCCAATGATTGTATTTACCCTGTAGCATATGCAATAGTGGAGACGGAGAATGCTAAAAGTTGAAGATGGTTCGTTAGTCATTTGGGTGAAGATTTAAGGATTGTGAATAGTAACGAATGGACTTTTATGACTGATAGGCAGAAAGGATTACAAAAGGTTATTGAGGATTTGTACCCTGATGCTGAACATAGATTTTGTGTTGAGGCACATGTATACAATTTTTTAGGGCTGATTTTAAGAGTTTGGCACTTAAAGGATACTTATGGAAAGCTGCAAAGCTGACTACTGTGCCGGATTGGAAGTTTTGGATGGATAAACTCGCGAAGAAGAATGCGGGTGCGTATGACTAGTTAGTTAAAAGGGATCCACGTGAATGGAGTAAGTCAAACAAGACATGTGCATGTAGGAGATGGGATTTGACGGGGATTCCATGTGGACATGGGGTTACTGTTATACTAGACAGAGGGGATAATCCGACAAAGTATGTGCATGAGTGCTGCACAGTACAAACCTATCTACAGTGCTATGAAAACATTGTCAATCTCATTAACGGTAATTGTGGCCAGAAGTGAATGCTATCCTTTTATAACCACCGGGTTGGTTGGTGGCGAAGAGGGGAAGGAAGCAAAAAAAGCGCAAAAGGCAGCAAGAGGAAGATGTAATCACTCATTCCGGCACAACTTCAAGAATGAAGAAAAAAGACACAGTGAAGATGACCTGCGGTGTATGTTCTTTAACTGGCCACAACAAGCGATGCCATGAAAGGGCAGATGCACCTATTGAGGTTTGTCTTTCTTTAACTATGAAATTAGCATGTTCTAAAGTTGTGTAGTCAAAATTATGTTTTGTAACTATGTTTCCTGATTTCAGGATTGGGCTGGAAATGATCTCAATCACATAAATCAAGATAGAGCTAGCCAAGTTGAAAGTCAAAGTTCAAGGGTAATTTTTCGATTTTGTTACTCTATGATTATAAAAAGGATTTCATAGTCAACTACTCTTAACCATTTCTCTAACATAGGCCAAGCTGATAACTCGAAGAGCAAACAAGAATTCAACAAATGAAGTGCAAGAGAATCCTCCAATAGATGGATACATTTTCATGCCCACACCTGGACTTCAGGTCACGAGTGATGCACAATCTAACAACAATGGTCCTTCCAAGTAGCTATAGTTTAGGGTCTGATTTTAAGAGTTTTTGACAGTGAACTATCTTTGGCTGTAGTTTAGGGTCTGCTGGAATAACAATGGTCCTTTCTGAAATGTATTTTGAATGAATGGTTATATTCCAGCAATTTACTGGTTTATATTTATGATTTTGGGAATGAATGAATGAATGATTTACTGGTTTATATTCAGCAGTTTACTGATTTACTGGTTTATATTCAGTTTACTGGTTTATATTCCATCAGTTTTTCCCTTGTGGCATGCACTCTGCATTTAAGTGTGGGAAGCTGATTCCATCTTGCTCCTTTACATGTAATTCTTTTTCATTGTTCATTGTAATTTCTTTGCAATTTCCTTTCAATTGTTAGTTATTTTACATATTCAAATCAGGTCCCGCTACACAGTCTAGCAGCTCATTTTTTCCTTTTTCCAAGGAAATTCCACCTGCTGATGCACCTGATTCTTGGTGCTGATGCTTATATTCCAGTTTACTGATGCATTTCATTGAAGATTCTCAATCTGGTGCATCACATTTATGCACCTCAGTCAATCCAATTTTCAATAACCTCAAAAGTAAATTCTAATCTACACATTATATTGCCCATCCACCAACTCAGCCATAAAAATGAAACAAACCAAGTTATAAAATGATTCATTCATTCAATAGTACAAAGATCATACAACCAAGTTATATCAATCAACTACATATACAACATCCAACTACAATACAAAGTTCATAGAGCCAAGTAGGTCCTGCTTCTTCTTCTTCATCTTCATCATTTTCATTTCTATTTTCATGGACTGCAATCTCCCTTCCCAAACAGGACTGCAATCTTCCTTCCATATGGGCTCTTGTACAATACAAAGAAATGTCATTAATTTCACCAATTTTCAAAGCAAATATTGCATCTTGAAAAGGCTTCTGCGTTTGACCTCAGAAACAGGAAGATGAATACACAAAATTGTTCGAAGATTTGAGCTTATACCACTGGAAGAAGAGGAATCACTCCCATAATTGCTCGAATCATTACTTGCACTAGCAGCATCTCTCTCGATCTCCACAGGAGGCTTCTGCGTTCTAGCAATCCATATCGATTCATCCACACAAAATTATCGATTGCCTTGCACATAAGGCAGATTTAATGGCAGAGAGTTGAACTCTTCGCGGAGGCCTTGTGCCGGGAGCAGCGTGAGGAAAGATGTGGGTTTGGGAATTAAGGGTTGGAATTGGGGGAGATGCGTGATTTAAGAAGGAGAAGTGTGGTGGGTTGGATTACACGTTGTCAATTTAACGGAGAGAGTGTGCCACGTGAGATCACCGTCATCCACGTGTAATTTTCTGTCAATTTGAACAGATGGGAGTCGAGTGAGTGGTGGATGGTTAATTATAAGAAAAGATGAGTGATCGTTCGATAACCTGTTAAAGTTGAGCGAGTTAGTGGTAACAATTTTAAAGTTGAGTGAAGTGTTGATTAAATTTAACCGAAAAGCAAAAATAAAAAATTGAAACCAAACCACGCCCTCAATAATGAGTTTACTCTTCCCCGCCGGACGCTGTATCTCTAGTTGGGCAGACTGGAAGACTCACTGACTCCAAATACTGCATCCATCCAGAGTTAATCAATGGATCTCGATTCACTTATCAATTCTCTCCTTCCATCAT
>CAIGRN010167217.1:0-15871 GCA_903798345.1 Fraxinus anomala | reverse complement strand
ACAAGGTCTACTCGACACGAATTAGACGTTAATGAAACTTTTCACAGGAGCTTGCAATCTCCCGTGTCAAACATGTCACTAAAGTACTAGTTAAAAGGCGAGCAATTCGATCTCGTGACTTCATAAACTTCAGTTCCACAACAATCTTAACAACTCTTCTCTATAATAACAAATCGATACATAATGTAGATGCGTTTGTCTCGATCATTAAATATGAAATCTCAGCAATGGAAAACTGGAAACTGTAAAATATATGTTGATTTAAAGTTCTCTACGACTGGCAAATCGGCTGGTAGATTTGGATCTGGATGGTCTGTCAATGGGATAAATAAAAGATGTTATAGAAGTATTTAATATATTGTCAAAAATGGGTCGTGCCAAACCGTCTAACCCACTGGCCCTTGGGATCGACTACCACTGGGACTTGGCCGATTAGTCCTCAACTGCCAGATCTTTGGATGAAGCTGATCAATAGTATAAAATAGCATAGACTAGTTGGATACTAAACACAGTTAGAGAATGGGAGAGTGCATAATATCATATGACGACATAACTGGTTTCATAAGAATTCAGCATTACAAACATTCTTGATCACGAGTCGTCCAGTAATAATCATATTGATCTAGCTCATAAAAGATCAAAATCCTTAGCAGAAACTAAAAAAATTGTAAAAGAGAGCACAGAAATCTTTCATGTTAATTCTTTACATTGCCTATAAAGAAAAAGCCATTCAGCAACAGACCAATATCTCACCGTAAAACTAGTCCTCATGGAATTAAGATGAATCCCAAAGCTAAGCCGGATGGAGCTAACAGCAGAAAGTCTCGTGTATCAAGTTTCAATAAGAAAACCGTGGGGTTTTATGTAAGAAGTTTACCTGGAAAAGCATGAACCATAAGAGAAGGGAATTAGAACGAACTACTAAAATGAGCAAATCAGTTTAAGAAACCTCAAAAAGGTTTCTCCACCCATGGTGTATGTGTTAGATCCCTTTACTTGAGAGGACAGGAACTACGATCGCTTTCACAACCCATTTTCTCGAGTCCCAAGTTAGGTCTCCATAGCATTACTAGGATTTCTTATTTATAGCACCTTGAAGCACATTCTGCAAGATTGATCAACATCCATTTTTCTAACTAGTATTCAAGTTCTAAAACATCACATAACTATAGCCTTGGTAAGTGGCACTAGCTACATTCCATCTGTGAAATATAACTCGATGAAAACAAAATAAAGTCACCATTACTCCTCGGGTCTTAATAACAGGCTTTTCAACAAATGAAATCAAATACAGATAATAGGATCTTACCTTTCGTCTCCTATTTTAAGTCATACCTACCAACCAAAGAGAGATAATAGGATCATGTTTAAGACGTCAAACTTTTAACTCATCATCTTTCTTCATGTTTACAAAGAAAAAAAAGGAGGAAGCCGTGGCAGGTTCACTAGAAAAAAAATAAAAATAAAAATAAAAATATATATCCTTTGGTTTAATAACAAAAGAAAAAGGTGCTTTAGTTTAGATGGCCGGGACGAGGGGTACTTGTGATAGAAAAAATAGACCAATCTGTCTTCAAGGGATGATAATAGGGATTCTTTTAAGAACGCGCATGAAAAAAACAAAATATAGAGGAACGTACTAAAGGAGCATGGGGTTTTGGTACACTCAAAACTTTTTATCCGCCAAGGGATTGGTGGAATTTATGTGCATAGTGGTTGGAAGAAAAATAGAAAACTACAACTAAAATCTCCCGCAATGCATAGTTTTATAAATGTGTAACAGACTTGAACTCATGACCTGAAAACTACATAAATAAATACCTGAGCCTATATTTCATTTCTTGTGTTCTTGCTGTTGTGAATCATCATTTACATCTTCCAACGGTGGAACCCACTTGCCATAGACCCATTCACGATGAAGGCGGAGTTGGGACTCGTCGAACTCAATCTGCTCGCGGGAACTTCGGAAGAAGACAGAGTAGCGGCCGCCGTCGAGAACAGCAATGACAATGCCCTCCCACCAGCCGTCATTGTGGAAGGCGTCAACGTCCTCGCTGACATTAAACCGCCGCCGCGCCTCACGTGGCGGGATCGGACGGACCAGAATTGGGTCCACCGCCTCCCTTAGCGGCTTGGTAGAGTTATCGCCGGAGGTGAGAGTATGGAACTCGAGGTAAATTTTTTGGGTCTTCCTGGAAATGGAGCGGATGATGGTCGCTGTATACCAGGAGCCCCGGAAACCGTCGTCCTCCAAGCTCACTTCCACTTGCGCTCCCTTCTTGAACGGATCGTCTTCACCATTGCCAGCCATTTTCAAGAATATAGAGGGAAAATGTTGGGAGCAGAAAGAGAGGCGATGTGGATTTTGTTTGATTTTGGTTTTGAATTTTGGGGACTGTTTTAGACAGACGCCGATTATGCGGAGTCGGCTTTGGGGATTCAGGCGGCCTCCTTTTTTATTTTATTTTTTGATTAACGTACGGATAATTAATCACAACAAAACAATTATCGGAATTTTTTGGGGACATTTTATCACGCTATGTTTTTTTAATATAAACACTAAACATTTTAATTACATTAAACTTAATTAACCTTTATTCATTGTTACACATGTATCATTAACTTTATTTTTCATCGTGTTCTTGATTTAAATATTTCATTGATAAAAAAATATTGTCCTTAATCATAGTTTTCGTTAAAAAATATTGTTAACGTACTTAAAATTAGGGTCAAATATTTAATCGTATTTTTAAATTATAATTTATTTTGATTATTTTAATATACAATGGGTAAATCAGAACAATTTATATTAATTTGAGACTAAGAATGCAATGAAGAAAAATTGAGATATAAATGTGTAAAGGTTATGAATGTTTAATGCAATTAAAGTATTGTCTAGTTAAAAAAATTGTGATGTGAATATATTTAGCCTTTTAAAATATGTCTCTCTTCTAAAAATTTTTCACGAATATAGTCGGCTAATATTGTTTCCTCAAAAATCTTATAATTGAAGTAAATAGCTCCGAAGCTACAAAAATAAATTATGGAGTACAAATCGACCAACTAATCTATTCTCGATTAATTAGAATTGATATAGTATCAGCATTCTCAACAAACTAAAATTCGACTAACTAAGAGAATCACACTCGATAATGATCACTAGCATCTTTCAAAGTGTAAGACGTCGTATCCAAGTGATAGAGTGTTAGTAAAGTACAATTCTCACGAGGACTAGATACTTTATGTAGTTTCAATTATTATTAACTATAATCAAATACCATAATTGACTGATTTTGATTTTAATTAATTAACCTATTAATAAGTGTATTTTGTACACTTATTTAGATATTGAAATTAGAGAATTTGTTGGTTAATTTAATGAATAATGACTTAATTTGGTTTGAATTGTGTTTGTTAGAAAACATTCAATAAAAAAAAGGCAGAATTGGAGAAAATGGATGAAAAGATGACTGAATTGAAAGAAAGCCAAAGTTTAGAGGTTGAAATGCAAAAAAAATAAAAGTTGGTTCAGACAACATAATGAACATTCAAAAGTGCTAGGATTCAATTGGACGAGAATAAAAGACATCGAGATGAGAAAGAATAAACATGACCAAAATGTATACATGGAAAAATTCAGGAACCAAATGGAAAAGCTCAGGGACCAACTGCTATTCTTGGGTCCTAGTTCGGGACATCGAATCCCACCAGTAACTTGCATTACCAGTAAACATAAACTCTGCACACGACCTTTTGAGTGAGGCTATGAGTCGAAAAATACATTCTAACTTGCGAAACCATTTTTCAGCTACTAGTGGACTCGATCATCGAAGTTAGAGGGCTTATATCTTCAAAACAGCTCAACTATCAAGCCGTGATCTAGGTTAGTAATAGAAGTTGGTGGTGCAGGAGGAGTTTGATTCTAATTCAGCCTGTCTTAAACTACTAGCACGAGGTCCCTTATCAAGTTGTTATGGGTTGCTTGAGTTATTTTCCTTGAAATAAGAAATAATATCTTTCAGTAAATTTGTATACTAATACCAGAATACTTGACATGAAAGGACAAAAGTAAAATCTTTAACAACTTGATTAGATAATTGATTTATTTAATTGATTACATCTTGAAATAGGAAAAACTATTCAATAAATTTTATTATTTTCTTTTTTCAAATAAACGAGTAATCTCCAAGGTCTTTACTCATTTTACTCTCGTCTTCTTCTGGTTCTTCCTCTGGATCTTCCTCTTCGTTAGCATTTGCCACAATTGGTTGGGCAACTTCGTCGTCTAAAGTCACTATCGATCGGATCCCGAGTGAGGGATAGCATCACCAATGATAATCTCCCAATTCTGGATATGGGCGCTACAAAATCCTCAAAGTCAAGTTTCTTAGGTTCACCTTCCAAAATTTAAGATAGCATATTTTATTATATAAGCTTCCCAACATTTTAAGTGAATGTGGAAAACTTCCTATAATATAACATATCCAAAATTTGGCTCTTGTTGACAACATATGAGGCACTAAAATATTTTCTAAAATTCTGCAACAATTCAGTTTGGGAGAAAAATCAGCGCAGTCTACTTAAAATGAAATATAAAATTCTACAGATATCGGATTGGTATGGTTTTAAGTTTATCCAATAGCTAACCTATGAAGATATCAAAGCCCACCAATTTTGTCCCAAATTTCCAAGTAACGAATGAGCTATAAATTTTGAAGTTAAGGGCGAAAGCTAGAAATTAAAAAACCAGGGACAATGAACTTATTTCTAACGTTTATGTGAGATATATGAACTTGTAAGTTACAATCTGGACTCTGTGCCCAAATCGTTAACTTACATATCATTCGTTATAGAAGAGCCTGAGTCCAACTTACACTCATGACTTTTTATCACGTCCTAGGATTCGAACTGATGACATTTTCCTTAAGAGAGACTTAAGTTGAATTCTACTACCGATTGGACAAGTTTTACAATTGGTACTAGATTCAACTTAAGTCTCCCTTAAGGGAAAGATCATGGATTTAAATTCTGGGGATGCGATAGAAATTAATGAGGGGTAAGATGGACTCAAGTTCTTCCATAGCAGACAGTACATAAGTTAACGGCTTGAGTATAGAGGCTAGGTTATTACAATGATTCCACCAACCAGGATTATAAGTTTGAGAGTAGGATTGACCCTTGGCGTTGAAAATTTTGAGAATACACCACTTGCTTGATAGATGCAAAATCACTAGTCATCACTGGACAACTTGAACTTGGGTGATTTGCTTCCATGTACAAATTGAAGGAGCTTGTATCATGTTTACGAAATGAGAAGTAGAAGCAGATCTAGAAAGCTCTTCTACTTTCTTTGCTAGAAAGTCGATCTTGGCCAAAACAATAGAATATGCTTTACTCTCATGGGCTTCACTAGCTCTCCTTTGTGAACCTCTATCCGACCATATTGCATGTTGCTCGCTCATAATTTCAAATAAGTCATAAGCTTCTCCAATGCTGTATTCGTTTTATAGATCCATTTGAAGATGAAATGCTTGACCTATTGTCCCACTGTAAACCAGTGATTTGGGTATTTCCTAAGCATGTCCTTAAACTTCTCCCAAGCCTCATGAAAACTCACCAATTCAAATTGTCGGAAGTTGGTGATGTCATGCTTGAGTTTAGCAACTCTAACAGGAGGAAAGAATTTTGTAGTAAACTTGCTCCCTGGTGGCAAAGTATCAAGTCATTCTCTCGCCTTGTGTCCTTCAATGTGTGTACAAACAAGCTCATCTGGATTGCTTCCACATTCACGCTGAGTATGGATTCTTATCGATTCTCCTATAGAATAAAGTGGCGTTGGAGAATAGATTGATCAAAAGTTGAAAGTTTGGGCGATCATAGGATGGGTAGACGATGCTTGATTGATTTTCTACAATGGGAGGATTCATGAAATCCCCAAATAGCATGTCATCTTCGTTTACCACACTTGGTTATCAAAACCCGGAGGAATGCCACCCTTTGGAATATTTTTGGGTTGGGATTAGGGTCAACGTTCCCCCCTTGTTGTGCTATCTCAACTTCTTGTCTTTACTTCTCTTTCTTCTCTTACCCTTTTTCAAAAAGTTCATTTGATATTCGAATCAAGTGCAACAAGATCAAAAGACACATGCACTATTGAAGACCTAGGACAAAAGAAAATTAAGAAGTCCACTACACAATAAAATTTATAAAAGAATAAAAATTGTTAAAACTAATGTCAACTAAAGTAGCAATCAAAATAAAACAATTTCCTGACGATTGCGTCAAAAACTTGATCGCTAAAATTATAAACTATAAGTGCACAAACCGTGTTCAAGTAATAAAATGGTGTCCAACATCTGTAAATACACTGAATAGATTTAGATTCTGTCTACTTATAGAAGATGATTGTTCAAGAAAAACATGGATTTTTCTTTTGGAATAAAAATCTGATACTTTTCAAAGTTTTAGACAATGAAAATTGACGATTGAAAATCAAACTAACAAGAAAGTCAAAGCACTTACGACAGACATTGGCATTGAGTTTTGTAATTTTAAATTTGATTCCTTTTGTAAAGAACCTGGAATTCTAAGGCATAGAACTCTAACATAAACCCCTCAGAAAAAAATGGAGTGACTAAGAGGATGAATATGACTTTATTGAAAAGAGTTAGGTGCATGTTACCTAGTTCTGATCTCCCTAAGTTCTTTTGAGGTGAAGCTTTAAAAACCGCCACTTATCTTATAAATAGATGTCCATCAAGTGCTATTGACTTTCAAGTCCCTAAAAAATTGTGGTCCAATAAGCATTCTTAGCAGATTTATGCTAATGTTGTAGGGTCTATAATGTATCTTATGGTGTACACAAGATCTGATTTAGCTCATGACATAAGCATTCTTAGCAGATATATGGCAAACCCAAGTAAAACATACTGGTTAGGTATTGAATGGATGCTAAGATATTTGAAAAGTTCATTTGACTTAGGTTTGAAATTCAAAAGATACAATGAAGGTATGACTCTTAAAGGCTAAACTGATTATGATTTTGCTGGAGATTTAGATAAATGAAGATCCACTTCATCCTATATTTTTACTTTGTGTGATGGATTTGTTAGTTGAAAATCTCAACTGCAAAAGCTTGTAGCTTTATCTTTCACATAGGAAAAATATATTGCTGCCTATGATGCCGTTAAAGGTCTTTGGTTAAGGGAATTGTTAAATGAAATTAATTTAAAAAATGAAATGATTAGAATTTATATTGATAATCAAAGTGCCATTCACTTGAGTAAAAATTCTATATATCATTATAGAAACATGTTGATATAAAGTTTCACTTTGTGAGAAACATGGTTGAGAAAAATCTAATTAGTCTAGTAAAAATTCCTACTGAATACAATCCTTCTGATCTCTTAACCAAAGTACTGCCTTTAAATAAGTCCAAAAACTACTTGAAGATTCTAAATATCACTTGAAAGGTTGTGAATTTAGAATATCAAGTTGTATTGTTTTAATTTTTTTTTATTAACTTTCGTTATTTTTCTTTTATAGGTAAATAAGAACAAACGAAACGAGTTTATTTCACCAAGAATAGTTCAACAAGGTGGAGATTGTTGTTTTTGGGCTCCCTCACTATTATTAGTATTGGGTTGTCATTATTGATAATGGGCTGCTGCTACCTTTGGATTTGGACGGTTGGAATTGGACTTCAGGGTCTTGATAACTCACACCTTATAAATGTGACTTTGCCTATCTTAAGTGTTTGTGATATGGCCCTACAGGTGGCCATTTCTCAACTGTTGGATTTCAGTTAGTTTTGGGCTGATGTTTAAACTCCCAAACGCTTTCATTCGTTCGATTGGCTTAGTGTGTTGTTCTCTATGTTGCTAGGGTTTTCTCTCTAGTTTTCTGTACTTCTTCTTCCTCGTGATTCAATCTCTGTACTTTTTTGTGAAGGGTTCTTGGTTGTATTTGGTGTACAAATTAAGAGATTATAAGGAGTATAGGTTGTTGTAAAATAGAGGGGCAAGAGAAAAATACAGTGAAGAAATCTTTGATTTCTTCAATCATTTGTACATATTCTTGGTGGATTCTAGTAAATCTGGATCGTAACCTACCTTGTAAATGCTCAATGTGGTGATTAGGCCTATTGGCTGAACATCCGGCCCCTTATTGGCGAAAAAATCCTTGTGTTCTTGGCGTTTTTATTTTCTACGATTTTATTCTTGCAAACGATTTTGGTTAAAACCTGTTATCTTTACTGATTTGGGACCAACAACACTGATTGAGGCTATTTCTGTAATGTCTTTTCGATGTTTATTATCCTAAGTTAAACTTATAAATTATTTTCCCAGATTATTATCCTATATTGTTTTGGCATAGTTTATTTATTTATTTATTTCATTGTGTTTTTCACATAAAAGTTAATGATTATCATGCTTTATAGGTGAAAATAACCATAGAAATATCAGGAACCTAAGCCACATCTTAGAAGATGAAGTTATTTACGCATTAAATTCTTGAAATTACTTGAATTATGAATTCTGCTGGAATGTGATCAAATGACTTGCCTATCTATACTAAAAACATGGCAAATGAGAAATGTATATCTTCTGTGCATAGGTACTCTAGAACATTTTGTTTGTAGTTTATGAATTCTCATCAAGTAGTTAGTGATATCTAATTGTTAAATTCGTTCTTCGTCGATGATAAGAAATTTGTTTCCAAAGTTATCTTCAACCAAATAGCTTCATCACATTTGTGTTGTTGATCTTGCAAAGTTTATTATTTTATTTTGCTATTTTCTATCGTAGCTACATGTGTCGACCACATTGCGGCCTACTGAACTAGAATTACAATAACGGTACTATGTAGAGTTAGTGTGTCTGGAGGTCGTGAAGACCCTACCTTAGATGAAGTTGTTGTAGAAGCAATTGAGATACAAGATGCCCCGCCAGAAGAAGATATGGTATAAAAGGACTATACTAACAATCAAGGAAGAAAGCCTGAAAAACTGCTCAAAGAGGACTACGACGTAGGGATGAATAGTAATGAATTGGGAAAAGATGAAGAGCATGCTATGTTAGAATTTTATGAAACTTTAAATTTTAAGAACATGAAAACCTAATTACTTTATTGCCAAGATGGTCCATGTCAAATCACCAAGAGAATTATAAAGTGCAGAACATATCTTCATTCATTTGGAATTATTCTTTAATACTTAATCTTGATTTCGGATCTTGAATCTTGAATTTTGCCTCCGTTGATTCTTTAATTCTAGTTCTTGGTTTAGCGTTTTGATTCATAGTCTTGATTCTTGAATTCCTTCATCTTTATTCTTGATTATAGATTGCTTGTTCTTAATTGTGGATTTTTTTGGATCTGCCTCTTCAATATGCTTTATCTTAGTTATTCTTATATTGATAGGAAGCACAAAGAATAAAAAATTGTATATGAATTGAAGACCATAACCCTACATATAGTTTCTATATGTATTTGGCGCATTTTCAAATACAACCCCAATGAATCCGATCTCTACATATATAATCCGGCTCAAACTTTATTTAGATGTCCAAAATCCAATTACTTAATTCATTATTAGATCACTTTAATTTTGAACTTAACCTTAAGATAACTTTTATACATAATTAATTATATATGTCGGCCACATGTCAAATTAAATATTTTCTTAGCAATATCTCACTTGTGCCACATAAATTAACTTATAAATGTGTATAAACTTATGAGCTTAATAATTTTGCTATCATAACTAAAAACATCTCCGAACAATCTTGTCCATCAATGATGTCAATATAGGATCAAGGCGATTTTGTTAAAGTATCATAACTAAACCCTCAATGGTCATGTATATCAACACAATCAAATGACAAAGATCAAGTATGGATGTGTAGCATGAAAATTACATGTAATGTGATCCAAACATACCTATTTCCAACTGGTCATATCTTATTCTTTAATGAGATCAAACCAAAAACTTTAATCAGAGTGAAACTCTACCGAATACTTTATTTTTGAAATAACCTGAATATATATGGATAAAAAAATGTGTCTATAACAGACAACATACGAATACAAACTCCCATCAAAAGATGCAATACCTATGTGAGCATTATGTTTATGAAAGACCTTGGGTTGGCAGCCATTTAATAAATGGATCCATAATTATAGAGTTTATCTTAATATGCTTTGTAGAAACCTGACCACTCTAAATTTTTTTCTTAATAACTAAAAACTTGATATCTATAAACTTTGACATTGTCAAACTTCTATTGGAATACAAGACTGCTATTATCACAAAATAACTCAAGTGACCTTTCAATTCCATCAAAAATGTGCAATCCAGTGACAAAATTTCACAGTCATATTCCATGATCAAAATATCCAATGATCTCCAATTGGTCTTTTTTTTTGTGCGATCTTATAATCTTTAGTTCTCTATAGATATCAAATAACGGATTGGTTGCATTCCGAATATCTATCCAAGAGTTACTTAAATATCTTGCCACCATTCAAACAATGAATGTTATATCCAGATGTTTGCAAACCTAAGCATATATTAAACTCCCAACTGTTGAAGCAAAGGGAATTTTCTGTATTTCATTTTTTAAAAATTTATCCTTAGGTTATTCATTGAGACTAAACTTATCTCCCTTAACAATAAGGGTATCACCTAGTTTACATACATGTATCCCAAATCTCTTAAGAGCTTTATAGATATAGATATTTTGCGATAATCTAAAAGTACCTCGAGAACGATCCCAGTGTATCTATATCCTTACTACAAAAGACGCGTCACCAAGATATTTCATTTCAAAATACCATGATGAAAATCTCTTGATTTCATACAATAAGCCTATATCATTAAGGTAAGCAGTATGTCATCGACATTCAATACCAAAAAAATGTGCTACTCTCACTGAACTTGTGATATACACAACAATCAACTGCATTCATCTCTAAATAAAACGAGATAATTATTTGATGAAATTTGCGATACTATTGACAAGAAGCCTACTTAAACCCATAGATGTATTTCTTTAATTTGTAAACCATCATATGTAGTTCAAGATCAAAATGTCTCAAAAGTGTCATATCAACTTCATTCATCTCAAGATCAAACGAGATAATTATTTGATGAAATTCGTGATACCATTGACAAGAAGCCTATTTAAGCCCATAGATGAATTTCTTTAATTTGTAAACCAATATATGTAGTTCAAGATCAAAATGTCTCAAAAGTGTCATAATTGTCTTTCATAGAAACGGGATAGAAAGTCTCTTTAAAGTCAATGCCTTTATTTTTTATTAAAGTCATTTGCAATAAGACGGGTTTTATATCTCACCACATCACCATTTGAATCCCTCTTGATTCTAATCATCCATTTACAATCATGGGCTTCGTGCCTTTAGGCAATGGGACGAGTTCCCAAATGTTAGTGTCTTTCATGAACTTTATCTATTTATTCCTGGTATCATTCCACACTTGAGAGTTATTCATTTGCATTGCTTGATGAAAGTTGATTAGTCGAATCTTCTTCCATCAATACAATACCATTCTTATTTCTTGCAGAAAGACTATAAAGTCATCCAAATTGCCTTTTTCTTTTCTTTAGTGAATTTCCTTAATGGCATTTGTTCTTCAGATTCTTGAGTTTGTTTTTTTGGAACAATATATTGATTGTGTATAGGGGATTTTGTAATTTTGTTTTGATTTTGGAATAATATCTTGATTGTGTAAAGGTGATTTTGTATACATATTCTTCTTCAAAACATAATCCTTAATCTTAAAACCTTACTTGCTCTGCCAACTCTATATTCTCAAGGAATTGAACATTTGCCATTTCAAAAATTGTCCTAATACTGGGATCTTTAAAAAGTTGTAATCCCATAACAGTTGTTTTACTTGGAACTTTATTGAAAATTTAAGCTGCAGATTTTAGTACTTTTTTCTAGAGAGATTCTGGCAATGTGAAATGACTATTCATATTTGTTCTGTTTCATTTTTCAGTAACACGATCCATGCCTGTACTGTGGGACGATTCCACATTCCTCTAGAAATTTTAGCAAAAGAGCCTAGACATTGTTCTCCTAATCCATCATATCTGTTATATTATTCACCACCACAGCCAGATCTGACGTATTTTATTCTTTTGCTAAGTTGATTTTCAACCCCAGCTTTGAACATGTCCGGTGATTAGGATTTCTCATTAATGAGATATAGATAGCCACATTGAGAAAAATCATCTATGAACGTAATAAATGACTATTGACCATTCCAAGAAGTCAAATGGAATGGCCCAGAGATATCCGTATGAATTAATTATAAGACGTCCGAAGTCCTATTGGCACATAATCTCCTTATGCTTGTTTGTTTTCCCTTAATGTACTTAACATAAACACTTAAATCTAAAAAATTATGGGGAACAAGAATTCTTTCGAACACAAGCTTTTCGTTTCTCTTTTGAGAAATGTGACCTAAATGCTTGTGCCATAACGAATCAAAATTTTCATTGGTTAATTTATGTTTAATACCACTTGAATTCACATACAAGGTTTCTTTATAAGATGTAACCGAATTAAGCAAATATAGATTATCATAACCAAATAAAGAACGGTTACCCACAATATTTGAATTAAAAAAAAGATTAAACTGACTATTTCCAATTGAAAAAAAAGAAGTAATTGAATTTGTCCAATGTAGAAACAGAAACCAAATTTTGTCCAAAAGATGGTGCCCCAAATGTCTATTTCAAATCCAAATAATAATCAATCTTTAATAATAACATAGAAGTACTTATAGCCTCAACTTTAACTGATTTGTCATTGCCGCACATAGATGAATCTTTCAGTATCAATTAGCTTTGGCAATTCAGGCAACCCTACATAGACACACTAATATGAGTAGTGGCATTAGAATTTATCCACCAAATGTTTCTTGGTATTCAAGCTAAATTAATCTCAAAACAAACCAAAATAAGAAGTGTACTTTTCATTACACGTCAAGTGTGGTATTTAATATAATCTCTCTTTATATGTCCCACATTTTCACAAAAGTAACAACCAAATATTTTATCATTTCCAGGTTTTTGTTGTTTCTTTTAAACCGAATCCGATGCAACTTCCTTATTTTTTAACTTGTCCTTAGAGGTACTTGATAAGTGAGTACTTCAAGTTCTGTATTACTTTAGATTTTCTTCTTCCTTGCACACAATACGAAATGAGCTAATCAAGAGTCCACTTTCATTTTTGACAGTTGGAACTGACCTCAAATTGACCTAATTGTGGAAGAATAAAAATCAAAACCAAATGCACGAGCAAATCATCAGACTGTTCAAACTTTAATGCCTTTGATTTTGAAGCAAGATAAGACATTTACATGATGTACCTTCGTATTAGCCTTACAAATTTGTCATAATCGTACTAGTTTTGGCCTTATCACCTTTTACGAAGCTATTTTTTTTCCATTTCTTTAAGAAATATCTC
The DNA here is from genome assembly GCA_903798345.1 of Fraxinus anomala. Classification (NCBI taxonomy): domain Eukaryota; kingdom Viridiplantae; phylum Streptophyta; class Magnoliopsida; order Lamiales; family Oleaceae; genus Fraxinus; species Fraxinus anomala. Next base: position 2,374 of record CAIGRN010167217.1, on the reverse strand, counting down.
GGCAGTAGTTACCTTATCTGACATGGCACCCCTAAATGTTGTTGGAATTCTACGATTCATGATCATGAGACATATACGGTTTGAACGATCCCACTTATTCGAGTCCTTTTTTTATTAGCGAAACTTTTATCCGTAAGATAGTAGGTTGTTTAATTATTAACACGATGTCTAGATCCATGCCATCAAGAACGATACAAACGTTCTCTTTACAGCCCTTCAAATTTGGTTCAAGCACATAAATTGAATTGATGTTGGCAGGTATTGCAGAAGTGGATGTATTAACTGAATAGAGAACTTAAACCTAATTAACATTTTTATATGGGAATCCATATTGAGCAATCAATAAATTCAAATAATGGTGCTCCCAATTACAAGAGACTGCGTACAAATTGATATTTAGTCTTTAAACAGAAATATCAACTTGTAAATGGTACTCTTAGTATAGTAATCAAATATTGACAATAAATCCGATCAAACATCAAGTCTATCTTAGGACCGATTCAATGTTCGCATAAAGAAAAACTTTACAATTGTCACATATTTATTACTACAAGTGTGCAAATTATTCGACCAAATATTAACCTTCCTTTGGGCGGTGAATAACCACATAAATTAGGTATACACAATATTTCTAATATTCCAAATAAATTAATTTAGACAAGAGATGTTACTTTCGTAACATGTAGTAATTCGAAAATTTCCCAAAACATCCGAATTTTTTAATTTTAGGGTTAAAATTTACATTCCAAAAATTGAAGAATCCAAAGTATGAAATTTAACTTAAAAATTCTTGCTTGAAAAAAAAATCTTAATTTCGAAATTTATGGCCAAAATTCATATTCTAAATTAAAAGATTCCAAAATTCAATATGTGAATTTCAACCATAAAATTATATCTTTGAATCTTAATGGTTTAACATAGAGCTTTCTTTGATACCACTTGATAAAATTTTAAGAAACTTTAAATTTTAAGAACATGAAAACTTAATTACTTTATTGTCAAGATCCTCCATGTCAAATTACCAAGAGTACTATAACGTGAGGAATATACCTTAATTCATAGGAAATTATTCTTTAATACTTGATCCTGATTCCGAATCTTGAATCTTGAATTTTACCTCATTTAATTCTTTAATTTTGGTTCTTGGTTTTGCTTCTTGATCTATAGTCTTGATTCATAAATTCCTTCATCTTGATTCTTGATTGTAGATTGCCTGTTTTTTTATTGTGGATTCTTTAAATCTTCCTCTTCAATATGATTTCTCTTAATTATTTCCGCGTTGATGGAATGCACAAACAATGAGAAATTACATATGAATTGGGGATCATAACCATATATGTAGTTTCCATCTGTATTTGACACGTCATCAAATACAACACTAATAGATTCGATCTTTACACATATATAATCCAACACACAGTTTATTTAGATGTCCAAATCGCAATTACTCAATTAATTATTAGATTAATTTAATTTTGGGATTAACTTTAAGATAGTCTTTATACATAATTAATTACATATATCGGCCCACGTAGCAAATTAAATATTTTTCCAACATGCTGATCCAGTATTCGATTTTTAATCTAGTTTCTAGAATGGGCCCGCATCTACCACTTGTGAACATGACTTTGGATGATATTAAAGCTCTCTTGGATGTACATACCAAGGCAATAGAGAGTCAGTTGGGTGAGGTTAGGAGAAGATTAATAGGAGGGGTGATCGTATAGAAAAGTATTTTGGGGATCATGTGTGTGGCTCAAATCGACATGATCAATGTGATTCGAGGCAGGTTAGATGAAGTGGCTTTATAAATCAAGGTAGGAAATAAGAACAAGACTGAGCTTTTGAGGATTTTGGTGACTAAAACACTGTTGGAAATTTGTTTAAAAGATTGAAATTTTGGTTAATTGTCAAAACCAAAAAACTTGGAAAAGTGACTTTCGGATCAATTTCGGCCAAATATTCGGACTTGATCCGATGATCAAAATAAAAATATAAATAGACCAACTTGTTCTACTCGTCGAGTAGATCTTCATGGTATATTTGGAATCTCAAAATCAATTCCGGATGAATGAGAAATTACAGTCTAAAGTTGGAAAGAAAATAGAGGAAGCTGTCTGCAAAATTGACTAAGACTGTTGTTAACTTAATGGTTGGGCTATCACTCGAGCGACAGGCCAGCGACAAGCTAGCAATAGAGTCTGTGTTATTTTCACTTGAGTGACTTGGTGACAGGTTAGCGACAGTGAATGGTGCGACCTTTTGTAAGAGTTGCTGAGTTTGGGGTGTGACACTTCATTCACTACCCCTCATCATCTATATATATGACCCCTTGGATGGGTATTTATCATTCCATATTATTCTTTACATGTTA
>CAIGRN010167216.1:0-18785 GCA_903798345.1 Fraxinus anomala | reverse complement strand
TTCATCACTATAGCATTTTGTCTTCTGAACGAGAATTGGGGATTTGATTTTGGGGGATTTTGGCTTTTAAGACGTATTAATTACGTGGTTAGTATTTTTATTTAATTTGAAAGCGTATTATTCAATTTGGTAAGTTTTTCCAATCGTGTGATTTCCTTTTCTCGATATTAATCAGCTTTTAAAAGTAATACGTAATTAAATGGAATTTTAATTATTTATGGTGATTATGTAACACACAAGGAGCTTGATTATCCAATAACGAAAAAAATTATCTTTAAATAAATAATTATCTTCTCTTTGTTATTTAAACGTCTGGAAAACTAAGGCCTTATTTGATCCTCATTTTTTCAAATACATTTTTATCTCTCTTCTTTTCAATCACACATTCTTCTATAAAATAATATTACACACAATAAAAAAAAAAATCTTTTATTTTTAACCACAAATTTTCCATTAATTTATTATTCCAAAATGCNGGGGGGATGGCTCAAACATGCTCTAAATCTAGTAATCCATTACACAGATTGTTTCATCTAAGTATCAAATCTCCCTCGGCGTGGACACATTTAGGAGTGACGATTGCACATGAACACATCACTTTTGACGTAAATAAAAAATAAAAAAATGTGTTTGACTAAACTTAAAAAGTGCTTTGACAGTTATCTCTAGATGATCTTATTCGACTAATTTGTTTTCTATTTTCACGATTGAAATTGCAATTCAGCTTTGCTTGAAGACATGTCAATTGATGTGCTGTACAACATATTGTACTTTCGGTTCATCTTATAATAAAACAAGTGAGGTCAATATGCCACGATGGGATTGATGTCATGCGGTGACGGGGAAAAACGCAAATCATGAAAGCAATGATGACTGAGAAGAATTTAACTCAAGTCTATCATGAAAGCAAAGAAGTCAATGAGAACAAATTATCTCATCACCTCAGCAAGAATATTGGTACAGGAACTTCCAACTACCTTTTTTTTCAGAAATTTCATTTCATACTAGAGAGAGAGAGAGAGATGTCCACATTCAAATTATCATCTTTTTAGCTACCTTAGGCCTAAGATGGGAAGAACACAGATTTTATTCTATCTTTTCTTTATATGGATTTTAATATTAGTGGCATTTCAACAGCGCCGTGCTGCTAGCTCTGATGTTCAAGTGAGATCAGGTAAATCGCAACAACCTCCATTCCCACAACCAAATCAACCAAGTCTTTGATTTTTAAGAATACAAGTTTCTCACCTGAGCCTACCTGGCTATCTTCTGAATCTTTATTACAGTTGGTTGCAAGATCAGCCCTGCAGAGTACAGTTCAAGAACAAGAAGTGGATATTTTCTAACAACTTTGGTAAGCATTTTAGTCTCCACTTTTTAATTGTTTTTCTAGGTTGATATTGGTAACACCAAGTCATGTTTTACTAGCAGACAAACAATAACAAGGAGGTAAAAGAGAAGAAGATATCTAAAACACCGTCTGGACCGAATCCAATTGGACATCATCGTCTGCCATCAATGCCCTAAAGTATTTGTCCTCATAACACAATAATTCTTCAAGTTATTGGAGTTTAGATATGTTTGTACAAGTTAAAACCATGTAATGTACAGGGTACTGTACAAAAGTCGGAATTCTTTTGAATATTTGATTTTCCTTTATAAAATATGAGACAGAAAAATCTTTTACATATAGAGCAGGGCTAAATTGATGCATTTCCTGGATTTGAAGTACATAACGTCGTTGCTTTAAAAAATAACCAATCTCATTCTTACAAACAAAAGATAGGGCAGGTCAAGAAACAGTAGATAGGAATATGGTCTACTTTCCATAAGGGGGAGTTGACGTAGGATGCAATAGAACAATTGTAGGAGAAGGGGAGAGAAGAGGAGAAAGGAGGGAGAAAAGAGAGAAGAAGAGGGAGAGCGGAAGATAGAAATTGGGAGAGAAAATAATTATTTCATTATATCAAGCTTCTCAATTACATTGCACAAGACCCCTTAATATAGGGTTTCAAAAGACCCTATTCTGAGTAAGAAAATACTATAAAAGGTAATAAATCAAACCCTAATAATGTTTCCTAAAATACGCATTAAAATTGGAAATTGAATATAATAATATCCCTTCTAATTCTCCATCAGAAGGTGTCCTTGAACCAAAAAACCCCTCCGTAGACTTCACATTCAAGTGTGATAGTTAAAGGAAACATTTCATTCACCATGGTAGCATTTAGTTCTATAACAACTCTGTAAAATATTAAACTATTTAATATATGAATGAGGTACACTTGAGAGCTGAGGGACTGTTTCAAAAAGAAAGTGTGCCTTTAAACTGATGACCGGCGTATGAAGGGCCAGCTATGTATTCACTAACTCACAATTTTAAGACATATACAAGGTTCGCTAGTAACTACAAAAACAATGTACAATTTCATACCGTGCGCTTCCGCTTTGATCGCTTACTTTTCCTCGGACCGGAAGGAACTGATTTAGTGCTGTTAGAAGCATATGCCTCTTCCAGAACTTCCTCATCCTGCAGGGAATGTTAAAACGGAATCTAAAAATAAGCTTGAGTAACATCCAAAATGGATAAAGAATCATGTTTATTATTCATGGAGTAGAATTTCTAACATCCATTGTCTCACGTCTGCATGGTGTAGAATCAGACGTTCAAAGAGATTGAGGACTAATTTAACTAAATAAATTTTCCCTTTCTCTATCCACTTAAGATGAGGGTTCAACACGGTATTAGAGACAAAGAAAGATACTCAATTCAAGTCTCTCTCTTACCATTTATGAAAATTGTGCATGCATCAAGCCTTTGATGAAAAATGAATTGCATGCACGTGAGGAGCGTTTTGACAAGATTCATTGCCCCGATCTCTTTCCCGCAGAAGAATGTTTTCTTCTTAGAATATATTTAAATAAATAAATGTGTCATTTCTCTAGCAACTTAAACTTTTAGATGAGATGGTTGAACAATAGCATACGAAACTAGTACATGAGCCCAAGCGTCCTCCACTCATTGCATTGGTTTTGATATGCATGTTTGAACACCATGTCAGAGTTAGATTTAGAACGGTGTTATTCTATCAAGGAACTGAAGTGAAGAAATTTTCCAATAACTAGTTGTGCACTTAGTTAATGTTTGGGCTTGGTAATGGATACTGTGAAATGTGTGTTTACCATGCATGGCTCAGTGAAGTAGAAAAGTCTTGGTGGTCAGGCTCAACAAATGAGGTCTAAGTAGGTTATACTACCCAATCAAAAGAATGCTGCGGTGAGATAATTATTATGTTGTGATGGCCTGATGGGTCTACTTCATGATGAAACCATCCCCCAACTTATTTTTTCAAATGGAAATTTCCTAAGTTAACTTAAAAAACACAAAAAGAAAATAAATCAAATCAAGTCTAACATCTGCTTATTTTTTCTCCTAAAACAAGTCTTCAATGTTGAAATGGTATCCAATTTGCCATCAAACTTTTCATATGAATCGTGAAATGAAGTTTACCTTGGACTTCATTTCTTCATTTGACTCGTCTTCGGAGTCAGATGAAAGTGAAGTCTGACCCTCATCTGCAGGCAGTGCTTTACTCTTTTTCTTGTTCTCATCTTCTTTCAATTGCCTAAATCTGTATTAGAGATAATTTCATTCAATTAAAAACGTACTAAAACAGCAGAATATAAATGATTAAAAAGGCTTAAGATAAGAAACGCACCTATCACCCGTACGTTCTGGCTGAGCACTTGATCTTTTTGCATGTCCAGCACTGATAATTCTGCTAGCGTTCTCACTCACAACAGGCTTTGCACCTCCCATTTTGCGTAACCATACTTGTTGTGCTGTGCTGAGCACGTTATTTGTGAACCTGAAAAACCAATAATATGAGCGAAAATCATCAAACCCAATAATTATCATTCTAATGTGAATACTGTATGGCCGATAATATGAAATCGTACTTGATGCTTACAAAAATGTGTTGACAAGAAGTACGTCTCTCCATGCATATGTAAATTTAATGTCCTTGGGGAAGATATCAAGTGATTAGAGTTCGGCATTTATAAAACTGAGCCAATTTAATATTGTTATTCTTTCCTCGAGTGATCCCCGATGTGACATTGTAAGATTGAAATTCTATATATATAAGCATTTAACTGTCTGTAACAAATGGGACATTACATTAATCATACAACATGTGATACATTGTACGAATAAATCACATGTTGGCATGTGTGTAAAATATCTTTTCTTGAATACAAATGGCAATTCACTAACAAGGAAAAGTTGTACAGGACAAGGTGCTCACAAACAAGAAGTACAGAAAAAAAAACTAATCATGCCATCAAAATGTGGTGACTCGTCCATGCTAATAAAACATTATTGCAAAAAAAAAAAGTGGTTTTATTTTATATATATTCTAACTTGGTTTGAATTAGGATCAATTTAGACTTGGATGTTGAGTTCAGATCCATATCTTACTCACTATCAAAATCAAGGTTAAAAAACCGAGTTTTATTTATATATCATCTAACTGGAGCTCGTGCATGTCATAGTGCCACACAAGCGCGGTCTATGCAGATCTGAACATGATGGGAAACCAGATGTGGAACATCAGCACATAAATTAAGAAATAATAAACTCATAAACCAATAGTTGATATGATGAAACAATAGATAAGTAGTGCTCCAACTTACCAATAAATTGATAATCCAGATGGAACAGACAAAGAAAAGTAACCAATCATGAACGGAAGAAACTTCAACACGAGAAGTGTGTTCTTCTGAGATGGATCATCTGTCTACCAGAACAAGACTGAGTTATCAGGGAGACATGCAAGAAGGAAAATTATAAAAAAGCAAAAATCAAACTTATGTTTGATCTTACTTGGGGAGGCTTCATGATTTCCATTGACACGTACTGGGATACCACAAGGAGAACAGGTAAAACGAGGTATGCTACAGTGTCATGCCAACCAAGTGGTGGATGTCCATCCTGCAAGATTTACAACACAGTACACACGTTATGGAGCCAAGCACCATATAATAGCTCAGTATCTATATCTTCCTGGTGTAGAGGATTTCAGGGACACAAAAGGAGAGAAATGGATTGTGTGAGAAACAAAAAGGCAGTCAAAGAAGCAAGAAAGCCACTGGTAAGCTACTAAATTTGGAGACCATCAAGTTTCCATTACCACAAATGGGAATAGCCAGGAGATTCCAGCTCCACTTTGCCGAGCAGCAATGGTTGTTGGGCCTCCCAATGAAGGAATCCAAAAGAAACCTTCAGTCAGCAGCCCCTGCATAAGAATGTTGTGAATCCATTGCTGTGACTGAAATCAGATGACACTAAATACTCAAATACCAATAAGCAACTTCCTGTGTACCTCATTTGCAACATTTGACAGAGCCTGATATAAACCTATCCAGACTGGTATTGTAGCCAAAGTTGGAAAACATCCTGTTATTCCATGAAAAAAATTCAGTAAAATGAGGAAGGAGATAATATGCAGAAACTAGATTGATATTCTAAAGGTGCCAAGTTAGTTGCTTTGACTAGATGTGTTAATGAGGAAATGACACTACGGAGAATCAGCAACTCCACACCCAAAAAAAAGGAAGAACAGAAAGAAAGAGGAAAAACGACAACAAACTAAGTCCTGTTTCCAAATAAACTCTCTGTTGACTACATTAAACCTTTTTCGCCTCTCATTCTAACCTAAGCTAAAGTCATTCCTTGGCAATGACATTGTCATTTGCATAATCAAACTTTAAATTCCTCGAAGTCTCTAGTTCCTACAGTGAAAGTCGTTCCAAGTCTTGATAGTTATTTCTCATTGAGAGTGGTCAAGGAAAAAGAGCAGAGTTGGTTGGCTCACTTGATTAGAGGACAAAGTGAAATCTATAATAAGATAACATTAATTCTCGAAAAGCCGCACCAACTTAAAGAAATGCAAGTCATGAAGAATATAATCTCTTCTGCACCTAGCATGCTTTAGATCAGGTTATAATAGAAAACAAGAAGAAAAAATGATGTGCATCAATATAGATAGAGCTAACTGAAAGAAAAGGAATGCAAATTGTTAATCACAAGAATACCTGCCAGAGGATTGACCCCCGCCTGTTTATATAAACGGGATGTCTCAAGTTGTATTCTTTCCTGGAAGAAAATTAAGAATGATATAAAGATTTAGATCACCACGCTTATCACAATTAAGTTGGAATTTTGGCACTAAACTAATCCATATCTCCTTGTTCTACTAAACTTATCTTTAACTGCTAACTGCATCTTAGAGCTCGACTACTTTATCTTTCTATTCTTCCTTATTACCCTATATTGATAGCTGGATGATGCCAAATTCGTAGTTTATCTATATTGTATGTTTCATTTAGTCTCAAGGAGGTTCAAAAATCACATCGATGTAATAAATAATAGTGGTAGAAATGCTCACCTGATTTCCTGCATATCTTTGTTGGATTGCTTTGATCTTTGGTTGCAGGTTTTGCATTGCAAGTGTTGATTCCACCTTATCAAAAAATAAAATGTACATTATTTTACAGAACCCAATTATTAGAATCTCACATTGGCTGGTGATATTTACACGATTCACTTAATAAGGTGAGGGCAATCCTCCAGTAACAAGCCGATTTTGTTAGGTTGAGTTAGGTCCAATATCCTTTCTAATATGGTATTAGAGCCAGGGAATCTCACATTGGCTTGTGATATTTACACGATCCATTTAATAAGGTGAGGGCAATCCTCCCTTAACAAGCCGGTTTTGTTAAGTTGAGTTAGGCCCAATATCCTTTCTAATATGATATTAGATTCCCATATTGGTCGATGATATTTACACGATCCACTTAATAAGGTGAGGGCAATCCTCCCATAATAAGCCGGTTTTGTTAGGTTGAGTTAGGCTCAATATCATTTCTAATATGGTATCAGAGCAGACCCAGTTTTACAATATTGGGTGCACCCAATATCGATTTGTTCATAGTTGTTTGGCATGATCCACGATGTGCGCGAGGGGACGTATTAGAATCATTGGCCGGTGATATTTACACAATCCACTTAATAAGTCGAGTGCAATTCTCCCCTAACAAGCCGGTTTTGTTAGGTTGAGTTAGGCCTAATATCCTTTCTAATACCAATACAACTGTTGACATTCGAAAACCAGAAAATGGAAGAGTAGCCATGTAGAAATAGAAAATGGATTATATCACGCACATAAAATAAGTGTTCCTATCTCAAATTATAAAATAATAAATTTGAGCAGAGGTAAGTGAGTGGCAAGAGCAGGTTTACAGTTTATAATCCTCCCCTAACAAGCCGGTTTTCTTAGGTTGAGTTAGGTCCAATATCTTTCTAATATGGTATTAGAATCCTATATTGGTCAGTGATATTTACACGATCCACTTAATAAGGTGAGGGCAATCCTCCCATAACAAGCCGATTTTATTAGGTTGAGTTAGGCTCAATATCATTTCTAATATGGTATCAGAGCAGACCCAGTTTTGCAATGTTAGGTGCACCCAATATCGATTTGTTCACAGTTGTTTGGCATGATCCACGATGTGCGCGAGGGGACGTATTAGAATCATTGGCTGGTGATGTTTACACGATCCACTTAATAAGTCGAGTGCAATCCTCCCCTAACAAGCCGGTTTTATTAGATCGAGTTAGGCCAATATCCTTTCTAATACTAATACAACTGTTGACATTCAAAAACCAGAAAATGGAAGAGCAGCCATGTAGAAATAGAAAATGGATTATATCACGCACATAAAATAAGTGTTCCTATCTCAAATTATAAAATAATAAATTTGAGCAGAGGTAAGTGAGTGGCAAGAGCAGGTTTACAGTTTACTAAAGTAGACGTCTTTATTTTCACCTGTTGCTTCGTCAAAGGGAGTGTGGCGACCTTAACAAGAACAGTGAGCAATATAATAGCAAATCCATAAGCATAGGGCACGTGCACAGCTGAAAGCCCATCCTTTAGTACCTGATAACCGCAAATAGTCAGAGGAACGAGTTTGTTCAATTCAATTAAATTTGTAACAAGATCAATTACCTTCAGGACAACTTCCATGGCGTCAGAAATGAACCCAAACCACCCTCCACTTTTCGCCGACTCAGACGCGGCGCCACCATCAACAGCCGATGCAGCATCAGCCAGAGTATAGAGAAGTCCCTCGGCTCGGCTAACAATCGCGTTAAAATCAATTGAATTGTGAAAAGAATGAATAGGCGGGAGGTCATGGAGGCTATATCTTAATTTAGTGCTTATACGTCTGGGCTGTGACGGGAGGCGATGACCGAATGAGGAAGGAAAAGGAATACCCAGGAAAAAAGGGGAGGAAATTAGAGTCCCCGCCATAAGAATTGTCAGAGGAAAATGAAAACGAATTTGATTCTGAGGGAGGAAATTTGTGGAGTGAATTGAGGTTGTGCTCAGTAGTGGAATTGAAAATTATCCGTATCTTTTGTCTGTCTGGATGGAGCGGTACGGATGGCTTTTTGGTCTTTTCACTCGTCAACTGTCAAAGAATCCATCCAAGGGTCGTTGGCTAATCTCGTATTCGAGTACACAACTAATCAAATTTTCTTATAAACATTTCATAAGCTAGACAAAATGTTGGTCACATACTTTTTAGGCTGATAAAAATGTTCTATATACTCTATGCAAACATGCCCTTTGTGGCCAATGTTTATATTTTTCGTACTCCACGATGTCATTTACTCGTAGATATTTTGAAGAAATTTAGTTCATATTTATCTTTCTTTAAAATAAAATATTTAATTCTTATACTCATATTCAACTACAAATCTACATAATAAAATATTTTGGACCAAAATTTAAAAACTTTCTCTACTTTCTAACCATATATTCTCCAAAACAAATCACTATTTAAAACTTCATTTCTTTAAATGATAATCGTCAAACATAAGCTTATTAAAATTATGTTTTTAATATACATAAATTTGACTACAAACGTCTTTCTAATTGTCTAAACGAATACAAGAAATGCTTCACAAATATATTACAATCAAGTACAGAAAAATTTCACACTCGATGAGTTTTTATTAAAAGACGCAAAAAAAGACAAACATGATGCTACCACTTATGGATTCGGTCAAATTAAGCATGTACGGGAGGCTTGTTTCAATAGATTACCATCATTAAAATGAAAATAATCAAAATATTTTAGATAAGTTCAAACATGAGAACGGAAGAAGGGAGTGAGAGAAAAGCCACACTTCTCATCTACGTGTATATATTTTTTCCTTTTATAACTAGAATGGTTCTTATGATGATTGTCATTATTTTATAATCTAAACTAGTTAAATATTTTTAAATACTTAATTTAAAAATAATTTAAAGCTTTCTATACTATATATGATCGTCATTATTTCATAATCTAAATTAGTCAAATATTTTCCTTTTATTTTATACTTTTCACCAATATATTTACAAATCTTTTCTTCTTTTTTATCGCTATATTTATTATGTTTGGAATATAAAACTCCTTCCCATCCAAGTTCACATCCATTTGTTTCTATTATTTTATATTCGCTATCTAATAGTAATTCTTAATGTGGTAAATTTTTAACTTTTTCTTTTATTTTTCTAACTAACTCTATATCTGACTGATTAAAATATTTTTAAATATTTTTGTCTTTTACTAGATAACTTACTAAATAATGGTCCTACTTTCTTTCATAAGTCTTTAATAAAATGTATACATAATTCAAAATTCCTAAAAAGACTTTTAATTTTTTAGTTTCTTCTATTTTATCTAGTAAATGTATAATTGTCTGTACTATATGTGGTTGCAATGGATTCTTCCTTCTCCTAAAATTATTCCTAAAAATTCAATTTATTGTTTATTTACTTTCATTTTCTTTTTACTTATAATTAAACCGTTTTCTATAAACTTATTTAAAATTATTTCTAAATGTTGCATATATTCTTTTTGATTTTTACTATGTGATGTGATCTAAGGTGTGGATGCAAAGAGGACGAGCTCGGGGAAGGATCCATTAATCATCAAAGGAGGATCAATGACTCGACAAGGGCAAAGCGGGTCAAGGAAGCAATGGAGTTGCTTGCTCAAGTTTGGGTGGACGAGATATTGACCGGGACAAGCCAAACGTCAAGTTCCATGTTGGGCTCGGGGGTGGAAGTCCAATGGATCACGTTGATCGAGACATAAGAAAATGAGGCTGAATTTCACAACTATGCGATCACATAGTTTTTTCAGCCATGCGGTCGCATGGTGACTTACCAAAGGCTGCAGGGGGAATCCAGTTGGTCTATGCAACACACTATGCGATAGTATAGTATAATTTGGGACAATAATTTTCATTTTCTTCGCGAGTTTCCTAGTTTTGTTAAAATTCTATTTCTTTTGATATTTTGTGATCTTTTAGAATTATTTCAGGTTTTAGCTAGATTTTAGGGTTTTAGTATAAATAGTTATTTTTTTAATTGTACAAGCCACATTATTATTATTGAGAATTAATTGTGAGACCTTTAATTTTCAAATCATTTGTTCGTCATTGAGCAATTACGAACTTATCAAAAATCGATTTCTTGTGGTGTTCAAACATTTGGGTTAGATTCATAAGTTGTGTAATCAAGAGATCCAACATATTGTCGGCGTTGTGTTGGTTGCATAATTCATTTATTTTGGGTCGAGTTCAAAACCTCGATTTATTGACTTTCTTGGATTGGTTCTAATCTCGTTGTGGATTATGTAGCTATTATTGCTATGTGGTTCTCATCACTATGTACTAAGATATCATCTATATATACGCAAATAAATGGAAAAGAATTAAAAATACTCTACACTTTTCTTTGAAAAATAGAGGGTGCATTCTTTAATACAAAAGACGTGACTGTACACTATTATATGCTCTAATTACAGAACTTTTTCATTTAGTTATAGTGCTAGATCTATCTTGAGATTTATAATTATTTAATTCTAAAATTAATCATGTATTACTTGCTAATGGTAAGCTACCTTATTCTTTTGACGGTCTTTTTCCTATCTTTTATCTTTCCATTCATATTCTCTAGCAATGAGGAAATGGTATTTACATCCTATATCATATCCGTGTTCATGGGTTTTTTTAATTTTTTCAAATTCTTGGTATGTTTCTCTTTTAGTTATTTTATTGGCTTCCTCCATCTTGGTTTACACACACACACACACACACACACACACACACACATATATATATATATATATATATATATATATATATATATCTTCTAAAAATTATTGTCATTGTATCCCCAATCATTGTCTATAAATATGGGGCTTCGGTTCTCGATAAAACACACAAATATATTGATTTCTCTTTTTTTTTTCTCTAGTTTATAATACATTATCAGTATGAACTATGAAAACTCAATTATTCAAAATTTAGCGAATGTATTAATTTTTTAAAATATAATCATCTATTACATGTACCAAAATTAATTTTGTGACGTGTGAATTTTTTTCGTCAATTCACATATCCCAATAATTGTGCAAAAATCATAATTATTCATGCCTTCAATTCATATATATTCACATATCCCAGTAATTGGTTTATTGATTGTGCAAAAATCATAATTATTCATGCATTCAATTCATATATATTCACGAAATCTCGAGGTTGACTTTATTCATAAATCAATCAATCCAATTCATGCAAATAATGATACATGTCCGTTTGTTTGGAATTTTTTTTTTTAATAGTAGAAAAACTGCTCAGCTTTTATAATAAAACGGTGTGGTCGAATTGATCAATTTACGGCTGTATTCAATTAGGTCAATTCATAGTTTACTAATATCAATTTCATGGTTAAATATTTTTTCAATTCATGGGTTTGAGTAAGGATGATGATTATTTCATTATACACACAACGTTTACTTTTCCTATTTGCATGTTTAAATGTGAAGTCTAGTCACGAGCATGTTTGGAAGATTTTTTACTAATGCAATATTGGTAATTAACTTTCCATATAAATTCATATCATATGTATATGGTAATTAAATATATTTAGACGTTCTTCTATAAACTTTAAATTACTAATTTATCATGTTGTTGTTCCTGAAAAAACACAACGTTATAATTAATTTTTTTGAAAAATATTACTTGCTCCTAAAATGTATAAATTATAATTCTCAATATTTCAAAATAATATTAACATATTGATTTTGAAGAAACAATAATAAAATATAACGTGCTCCCGAAGTAATACATGTTTCGAATAATATATTATTTTGAATTAGTGCTTATTACTGAAGAAAAATATATAACTCATATCATGTTAATATTGACTACTTGATTAATTATGTAATTATACAATGTTTAATCATATTTTTCGAAAATAATTGTATTTTCTTTATTACCAAGTTAATCAAATGACAAATATCACAAAACTTGAGTGTTGCACTTGACATATCTGACAAAAAATATCTTTCATGGGTACTCGACGCTAATATCCATATTGTCTTAAAATATTTGGGAGAGACAATAAAAAAAGGAAACAAAGAATCCCTGTAGGATTATGCATAAACATTCATCTTCCTTCGTTACTATTTTCACGGTTGATGGAAAATTGAATATCTCACCGAAAAAGATCAACGGATTCCTCAGGAAAAAAATTTACTAAAAGATTTGATCATCAGATGACTATAGTCCTCTCAAAAACCCGTTACGAGTGGATGCGCCTTCATTTTTAAAATTTTAAAACTGTGAGTACAATTCCGAACTGCTCAGAATATGTTCAAAATTGACATTTTGTGGAGAAAAATCACTAATGAAGATATATTGGAGAAAACCCTTTTCACCTTTCACGTCTCAGAAGTGTTCATGCAGCAGCAATATCGTGAGCGTGGTTTCAAAAAATATTCAAAACACATATCTTGTTTGCTTGTGACTGAATAAAATAATGAAATACTGATGAAAAATCATGTGTTACGTCCAACTGGTTGTGCACCATTGCCTGAAGCAAACGATATTGCATTGCCTAAAACAAATGCAATATTAAGACGTGGATGTGGACACAGATTTGGACGTGGATGCAGACGTGCAAATAGAATAAACCATGGAAAAAATAATTAACAAACCTATCGGCAACAAAAGGCAACAATTTCAAAAGGTGCAAACGAAAGTAGCACATCCAAAAAGAAACACGAAGAAGGTTGCTTTAAATATGGAATGAAAGGGTATTGGACACGTACTTATTGTACGACAAAACATTTTGTAAATCCCTACAAAAAATCGATCAAGGAAAAGGAAATAGTGCAGACAAATTTTGTTTATTATGATGGTTCAATTGATGTGACTTGATAAACTTATTTTGTACACTTATTTATACCATTAAACTAGAATATTTGATAGTGATTTGGATGAACTATAGCATAATTATGTATTAATTATGTTTTTTAGGTTGAAATCAATGGGAATTGGAATAATAGAACGAAAATGACAAAATGAAAGAAATCTAAAGTTTAGGGATCAAAGCGTAAACATTCAATAGTTGATTCGGACCACAAAACACTTATTGAAGATCATATAGGATCAATTGGATACAATTATAAGTCTACATAGTGAAATATAATTGAAATATTTTCACAAATCAATTTTCAATTTAAAAAGTTATGCTCCGAATTTTTAGCCTTAACTTGAAACACATTGTTTGAATAGAAAACGTTCGAATTAGAAATATTATATTGTAGGAGAATTGTGTTCTTTTGAATTATCTTTACAATACATTTTGAATCACCTTAATCGAATATCGAGTTTTTATTAAATAAGGTTTTAACGAGACATATATTTTGTAATGTGTCATTCAATTAGAAATGTTGTAAATAGTAAATTTACTAGTGAATAACAATTATACCCCTACAACCCTATAGATTATTATTATTGTACACAATCATTCCTAAATATGAGGTTTTGATTCTCAATAAAACCATCGTTCCTTTTTTTTTTCTCTCTCTAGCTTATAACATATAAAATATTATAGGATTGCATGTATAGTTTGTGTTAAATACCCTTACAAAGCCAGTTCCAGCCATATAATGTATTTGAGAAATGATCTATTACGCTCATTATTCCCCATAAAATTATAATTTATTTTTTCCTTTCTTCTCATCAATTATACATTTTTTCAATAAAATAATATTGAACGTAAATTAAAAAAAAAATCTTTATGTTTAATCATACATATTTTAAAACATTATTACTTCTGTCATTATAATGTAGAATAATAGGGCCAAATGGGCTCTAAGTCCAATTTGATTTTGTCAAAATTTAAAATTTTAATGAAAAAATTATAAAGTTCGTAAAAATATGTGATTATATGAAAAAATAAAAAATAAAATAACAACGTAAAAATTCAGTATTTTGCGAGTAGAAATATTATACTTCCCAGTCCCCAGAGGGTCGTTTTTTCACACTCAAAACCCTAACGTTCTCCAGATCTCCCTCTCGTTTACTGGCCGGTCGGCGTTTATACAAGTAAAGATGTCGGGTGCTGCTCTTGACATGACTCTTGATGATCTAATCAAGAGCAACAAGAAATCCACTCCTCGGGGTAGAGCCCGCGGCTCTGGTCCCGGCCCCGCTCGCCGCTTCTCCGACCGCACTGCCAATCGCGCTGCGCCCTATGCCGTTCCCAAGGTCAGATCCGCTCTTTTCTCCGGTCAATCTCACTCTATTTTTCCACGTGCATGAGTACTTATGTTATTCTCATGAATTTAGGCCCCGGAATCAGCTTGGGGTCATGACATGTTCGCTGGTGGCGGTCGAGCTTCTAATATTGAGACTGGGACGAAGTTATACCTATCGAATTTGGATTATGGCGTCTCTAACGAGGATATTAAGGTGATTCTCTTCTGCTAATTTATTTTAAAATTCTAATTGATTATTGTCATATCTCCCTGTTTAAATTTGCTAGATTGTAGGACTTAATAATATAGTTCAGTGTTATTGAAAAGGGAATGGTCTTCTTAATCTGCAGGAACTCTTCTCAGAGGTTGGTGACCTGAAACGGTATACAATACACTATGATAGGAGCGGGAGATCAAAGGTATTATTCAAGCTTGGCTTAATCTGGCGTTGCTGTGAAGATTGTGTTTTGTTGATGTTTAGCAAAAACTCTTTTCTGTAGGGTACTGCTGAAGTAGTCTTCTCAAGACGTCAAGACGCACTAGCAGCTGTTAAGAGGTACAACAATGTCCAGCTAGACGGGAAACCCATGAAAATAGAGCTAGTTGGAACAAACCTTAACATCCCTGCTGCTGGTCTTCCATCCACTGGTGCTTTTGATGGTTCAAATGTAGCTCCACGAAGGTGTGTATCTATGTTTTAATATTACAGTATGTATTGTTACTATTGATCTCGTGTAAAGGTCTTATATGCATGGTTGAGGTAGGGCATGTTTTGTGAAAATCACCAGTCGGTTTACACCACTTTTTTTATTTTTTTTGGAGAATTTGAAGAATGGAACTTTAGTGCTCAATTATGTATATTTCTGAGGCTGAAAGGATTAAAGATGGGTAAGGGTGGATAAATGTTTATTTCATGAGTTAGCAAGTTATATAAAAATCAGGAGCTGTCTTCGGAACGATGAAAACAGTACCTAACTACTGTCTTTCTAAGGGAAATTCTTTTACCATTTATTGATTATCCTTGGACTAGAGGGGTTTGTATATATGTTATTTAGTGATGACATTTATGGCTATAGATTGATGTTCTTGGTTAAATGAACATAATTGTACATGTATAGATGCTTAATATGGAATTCATGTCTCCATGCATGTGGACTGAGATTAGATCAAAGTGGTGCTTTTTTGTTTTTTCACTGTTATTTGAAAATCATCTACGATGGAAGAAAAAAAATTACTGGCACAAAACGACTTTATTTAAAATATTTTTTCTCGGAGAGTTAAAAGTGTTGTTTGTGCATGATCTGAATATGTTCCCACAAGTAAGTACCGATTACCTGAACATAATATTATTCCGATTAGTCATCAAAATATTATCTTCATGGTTTTTTTAGGGCAATGATTGCGGATGATGACCTCGTTGTTCATAAAATTTGTAGTGACGAGCATGTTTGGTAAAGCTTGAAAGTGGCATAAACTTTTATATAGACTTTTGTTTTCTGAATATGTTCTGGAAAATTACATTTTCCTTACTTATAATTAAAAGGTTATTTATTTTATTAGTAGCAGATGTCACTTTCAAAATAAGTAACATATTACTGACTTTGATCAACAAAAAAAATTACTTTAAAGCTTTTTACTTGAAAACTTTTAAGCTTAAAAACGTGCAAAAAAAAATCGAGAATGAATCTTTTTTCATCGCTCATTTTGATTTATTGCTGCATGTACTGAAAATCTAGATCAACTAAAGCTTTAGAATCTACCATGGAGCATTTTAGGTTTAGTATAACTTCCATATTCTAACCTGTATTATCAGTTTTTAACATTCCTCTTTAAATCTATGCAAAATATGTCGCAACCAATATAATTTTGTAGAAGTACAATGTATCTAGTTGAAAATCAAATGAGATAATCTATACTGGGAATATGTAAATTAAAAATTGTGTAATGGAATTTTGTAGTTAGTATTTTGGTTGCTTAATATTACGTTTCTGAAATTCTGGTGATGGCAGTGCACAAGGAAGGGGCGGCGGTTTTGGTAGGTCACGTGGCAGTGGACGAGGTCGTGGATTTGGAAGAGGCCGTGGACGGGGAAGAGGTCGTGATGAGAAAATATCAGCTGATGATCTAGATGCTGATTTAGAGAAATATCACACCAATGCGATGCAGATGAATTGATTGGGTTCTACCTCGGTCACTTTTTGCACCTGCAGTAGTTTGATGATGTAAAATGTTCCTAGTAGTCTACTTTTGCAAACATTCAGCTCATTAGAAGAAAATGGAGTGGGGGGGGGGGGGGGGGGGTTAGAACCTTGGTTCAAAGAATTTGGTGTATTTTGTTTATTGTACCTTTAATTTGGATATCGTATATGAGTTGTTGAACAAATGCGTGTATTCTATAATTTAACTTTTTTGTTTTATTGGACACAACTTTTGGTCACCTGGGATACGGGTAGTTTCTGTGGGATGATGGCAAATATTGAACCGCAAAGGTGTTGGGGGGAAATCAGACTGAAAGGCATCTGGCATGCTCAGTTTTGAAGCGTAGGGAGTGCTTCCGGCATGAAACTATGGGGCATCAACTTTGAGGTAGTGTTTCTACTGTTCATTACATGCAATCTGTTACGTTGTTCTGCATCTTCTATAATTACGTGGATGAATTGGTTTTGGTTTGTACTTTCTGAGTAGGAAGATTGCTGTGTCAAAAACACTTTTAGTCACCCAACTTCGTGTTGTTTCATTTTAATCATTTTAACATTTTTTTCCAAATCAGTCGCTAAACTTTCTTTTTTGTTTCAATTTAGGCATCCTGTTTACCTTCATCTTCCGAATGGATGGAAATGATGTTTGAAAAACCCGTTGGTGCATTATTTTTATCTCCAATTAGGCAAAAACATGTCTTGTTGGATCGACCATGCTTTCTTTTTTTATTTAACACGACTTGTCTAGTGATATGTTCTTTGCCTAGTTGAATGATAAAATAATGCACTATCATTGTTTCAATGTTATATCATCATTTCTGTTAGGCATGTGAAGATATGTGTAATTAAGTTCCACCGAGTTGAAGATTTCGTGAATTAAATGTTAATTTCTGGTTGAAGATGATTTCAAGATCTGGTCATTGCATACTCCAACATTGTTGGAAGAGTTTTGGGGACAAATTTTGATGGTGATATTGCCCTTGATTGCCCGAATTCCTCTTAAGGGTTCTGGGTGAAGTTTGACAATGAAACTTTCGTAGAGCATTTTGTCATTTGAGGTTTCCTATGTGAAACAGTGTCCTTGGTTGAGTTGGAAGCTTACAGCGTCAGCATAGACTACAATGAATTATGGTCTTATAACAGCTTTGGGTTGCAAGTAGGAGCAGCTTTAGTTTTCATTTACACCTTGTTTCACGTTATCTAACTGAAGTGTGAGCGTTGCTGATTATTGATAACAATAAAAGATCATCCTCATTCATACTGATGCAATATATTTGTTACTGATGTAGTCCACGTCTGGTTCATGTTAATAAACTGTTTATGAATGCTTCAAGTTTTTATTCATAGATTTCGAGGGATATGCAAGTGCTATTCACTTGCCTAATTTAAATCGTTTATAAACACTTATATTATCCCAATTGAATTTACCAGCTTTCCTATATCATCTAATTCTTAATTTCATGCTGTGGACGTGATATGCTGCTAGCGTTATATCCATCAACTGATGTTGTTCAATGTATTTACAAACAAATTTTACATACTTCTGTATCCTTTTTTACCTGATGGTTGGAAAATTAGGAAATTATATGAGAAACGATGGGAAATGAAGACAATAGTCCACTCGTCATGAAACAAATTTTCGTATTACATGCTAAAGAATTATCAGCAAGGACTACGGTCGTTTTGAGATTGGCGAACATCCTTTCAGTTTCACAAATTTATTAACCCAAGCAGCACATCTTACATCTTGATGAGTACGGTTGACATCCGACTTTCGAGGTTGTTAGGTACAGTTTACTGTATGCATTAAGCTCATGTTAATATAAGTTGGGATATTTGAGATTAGCTCGTATTATTTATTGTTGAAGTTCGAGGAGACATAATGATGGAATATTCCTTACATATTGTACAAATAGT
>CAIGRN010167210.1:0-12280 GCA_903798345.1 Fraxinus anomala | reverse complement strand
TTCATATTGAAAACTTAGATTGATTGAATCAAACTTGTAAAATCATCATATTCATCACATTTTCTCATTTCTCTCTTAGTACTTAATTTATTAAAATTATTCATTAAAAGATAGATATATATTTTGAGAAGATTTTTGAACCTACATTGCATTTATTTCTTCTTCATCTTCTTATTGAAAAAATTTGATTGATTGAATCAAACTTTTAATTATCATATTCATCAAAAAAATTCATCTAACACTTGCACTATTAATTATTACTACTCATTGAATTGTTAAGTCCCTTTTAGTACTTAATTAATTTGTATCATTTAATCTCATTGTAAAATCATTACTCTAAACGTGTGTGGTAATATTGAGATCTTGTGAAAGCTCAATAGTATAAGGATCATACTCATTGTTGTACTTCACTGTATAGGTCATATTGAGGTTTCGTGAATGCTCAATATTAAATAAGGATCGGTGTTTTTTATTTGAAAGTCACTGAAAGCGTTGTTAGAGTTTGGATTGTACCATAAATCGATTAATATAGTGAAAAACAATTGCTCATAACAGAGAGCTTGGTAATAGAGGACGTAAATCATTGCATTGGATCGAATCTCTATAACTATATTGTTTGCATCATCTCTACCCTTCTAATTATAATTATTTCATTCATATTTATTATTTGATTAGTTTACTTGTTTTTTATTTGCTTATGATTATTACTTAACTGAAAAATGTGTTCTTAACTTGTTTGATTTAAGATTATTTTTTGAAAATCTTTTAAAAATCAACTCACCTTCTTCTTGATTAGTTATTCTTAGGCTATCAATCCTTACATGCAATACATGGTCCATTCGAAGCATACTTGATGAACAAAAGCTCTCTTAGCTTCTTCCAAAGCATTGAGGGTCATTTGCATGCCCTATAACGCAATCCTCGTGCTAGTCATTTCATATGGGCATTTGGCTCATTGCAAGCCGCAATTCCCTTGTCCAAGTAGGATCATCTGTTAGTCAATGACTTATTTAAAGTGCCTTTATAACATACTCGTTCTCATGATATCTATACATTGCCTCATTCACCCAACAATGTAACGTTGCCCTACAACCACATTCTTAGCCAACATATTGTTGCAGATTTTTTTAGTGCTTTAATCGATAGCTCAATTAGCCTAGAGGTGATACCTTATCCATCTTGCAGTCTCTGAAGCACAGCAATGCGCAACCTGTAATTGAGCTATCGATTAAAGCACTCATAAATCCTCGTCTGTAACAATTATTTTCCCAACCTCATGCGAGTATATTAACCATCCTACGATATACTTAAAGTAGGCCCTTAGGTACCCCCCAATGGCCCCTAAGAATTGCGCATTTTATTCAATAATGACAGCCCATAAGCTTTCCTCCTAGAAGACGAAAGTGCGAAGAGCCAGATTGACTGCTCACCAAGCAAAATCACTTTATAATAGACATTTATGAATGTGACATGAATAGACGTCATTTGGTCAAGGAATCATAATTTTCTTAACTTTCACCTCCAACCTCCAAATGACAATCTGTTTGATATGTAGCCATGCTATCAACCTCAATATCAAGTCAGCAAAGTTTTAGCCCTAACATATACACGAATGTTCAGACATTGCCCTTGCAATATGCCAAAATTATGTCAATATCACTGCAAGATGTTTCTCCCTTAGTCCCCTACATTTTTTAACTAAAAGGATTTACTTCAACCTTGATGGGAAGCTTACTATCTCGTTAGGCTAGCTATCCGTAAAGTGGCTTCCCAAAAATTGGTTGCTAAGAATCTCTGCTTAATGAACGAATGTGCTGCCATTGTGACCAACAATTAAACTCAATGTCCCAAATTCTCTCATCTTTGCTTATGGTCACGGACATTTGAGTTAAGCGCGAAGCTTGGCCAAATTCTCCCATTGATAACAATGTTCTAAAATACACACCCAGACATGAAACTTGACCTTGTCATTATGCTTTATGATTTTTTGAATCCTCATTTATAACACTAGTCCATCTTCCTAATTGCACTTAAAAGTCTTTTTCCTAGTTGCCACAGAATCATTTTCCTTTTTCACAACATTGTTTCAAGCCACCAGGATGGTATCTAGCACAATTCATTCAAATTTACAAAGTTGAATTGTGGATAGCATTATCCTAATGGACCCGCCATTATTATTGGGCTTTAGATAAAATTGTCATGTTAGTCCCTCATCTTAATTTAGTAGTTTTGAGTCAATCCCAACAATTTATCCTAGAAAATTTAGGGAATTTTCTCTTTGTGGTTCATTTTTGTGTTTGAGTTTTGAATTCATTTTGGGTTTTATATTTTGAGTGTCCAATTTAAGATGGTTAAAAATGTGTTCTTTTTGGTATTTTGAAAAATTATTTTGAAAACATCCAAAACGTGTTGAAAATTTTGGCTTGATTATAACTGAAAACAAATTTGTCGTTTTGGATTTTCTTTATAAATTTTTAACTTGTTTTCAAAAATGCGTTTTCGAAAATAGAAAAAAGAACACGTTTTCACTGTTTTGAAAATTGGAAAATAAAAAACAACTTGAAAATGATAAAGAGAACATACCCTTAATTTTCAAATTCATATACAACTTAATAATACTGAGTTATTGCTAATTTACTTAGTTTTAATATAGTACCATAGCTTAATTAATATATGCATTGTATACTATAGACACGTCTCTTTCACATTAATTTCATCCACTTCATTCATTTTCGCAGTACCATATATCATGAACCTCTTCACATGCAATTCAAATTTGCATATACTATGTATTACTAAAGTATTCAGGAAAAATATCCTCCCAAACTATTGCACGAGCTCTCCACTAGCCGTTAATTGTTTGTAAACGTCATCTCAAGTTATAATCAATTAGTTATAAGTTTACGTTTATCAAAAAAATTGTTACTGAACCTACATGTTCGTGCAGAAGATTATATTTAAATCAGCTTAAAATTTTAGATGAGATAATTAGACATTGAGCAAGTAACAAGCTCGAAATAGGATCTTAACAAGAAGTTGCCCACCTGGATTATGGATTATGTAAAATGTTTCTAACGCCTTATGTTCCAAATAAAATTACAGGTTCTATTTTTCATAGAAAAACTGGCGGAAGCATCAAGCATCCCATTCAGAAATACTCACTCATTATTCCACCTGTAAATATACACTCAATGTTCTCTTCTTCTCTATCTAGAAACGCAAAGAAAAGAAATTATCTGAAACAAAAAAGGCCACATATTGTGTTCTTTTTTACGAGTTTTAATACTAACTCTTCACAACAAGATTGAAATTCTAGTGCTTGGTTGAAGCACGGTTTTGAGATTTTTCAATCACCTATGCAATATGCAGAATGGCAAAGGGAGCCTTGTACTACTTGTAAAGGATGAAGTTAGTACCCATTATTGCCATCAAAACTTCCTTGAGCACTTTGTCGTCTTTTTTCCCGCCAATTCTCACCCCACATCTTAGCTTCCGCAACTGCGCGTTCCCTGTCCAAGTCTCTGTTCAACATTTTCGTAGTTTCTCTTGGAGAATCATCCTTCTCAGATCCTTCCAAGTCCCACTTGCGTCCAGATCCTCCTCCCTCTTCATTCCTCAATATTTTTCCACCTCGCTCATCTTTGTTTCTGTTATCATCCTTGTCCCCAGAAAACCTGTAGCTATGTCCAGGAACTGTACTAGTATCATATGCCTGATTTGCCAAATAAGAAAGTGCAGTGACAACATCTCTAATTAGAGGGCGACCAGCAGCCTGTTCTTGGATACACATGGATGCCACAGCTAGAGCCTGATAAAGACCTCGCATAGGATACTTGCCTCGCAGTCGTGGATCTGCCAATTTTGCAAATTTCCTACGGTCATGGAACAATGGCCGTGCCTGCATTACATGGAAAATTCTAATGGTAACTACATAAATACTGAAGGGAATCTATTATTGCAAAAAAGATGGAATCCGAAATTAGACGCTACTATAGAAATACAAAATATTGAGTGACTAACCCATGCGACAAGGTTCTGTTCTCCATGTGGTTGGGTTCCGTCAATGGCTTTACGTCCAGTGATGAGCTCTAAGAAGACTACCCCAAAACTGTAAACATCAGATTTCACTGTCAGTTGCCCAGTCATGGCATACTCGGGAGCACAATAGCCATAAGTTCCCATGACCCTGGTGGACACGTGTGACTTGTCTCCTGTAGGACCTAGCTTTGCAAGTCCAAAGTCGGAGAGCTTCGGGGAATATCCTTCACCTAGCAATATGTTTGATGACTTAAAATCCCGATAAATAACGGGAGGATTTGCCTTGTCGTGGAGATACTCCAAACCTTTAGCTGCACCAGCTGCTATCTTCATTCTTGTGTTCCAATCTAATGGTTCTTTATCAGGTGGAAGATCTGAAGAAAAAAGGACGTACAATGTGAGGATAGTGAACACATGATAAAATGTGGGCTGTAGACATGCTGGTGAAATTTTAATATTCAATTACAAGCATAAAACACAAATAGCTAACTTCATTCAGCAGACTCCACTATTAACAGTGCAACCAACTCAAGAATTAATTAAGAAAATTCATATGAACATGAAATGCATGTGCGTGCTTGTGTGTGTAAGTGATGTAGCAATTTCCAGAAGAACAGAAATTATAGGTCAGGACTACAACAGCAGTAGATTTCAACTAACTAATCCAATCTCTTTGTCATAATGAGATGGCAAGCAAATCTTGAACATATGATGAAGAGACATAGAGAGGCAAGAAATTTTTTTTAACTTCATTGTTTGAGCAACAGAATCATTCAGAGAAATGGAAAGGACGAGGATACTTGCATTTCACATGTATTATCGAAAATTTAGACCCACAGAATTAGGTCGCAAAAGGGCCATAGAATTCATTAACAGAATGTATTAACCATAAAGTTAGTACAGTACTAGGATGCTTCGAAGATGTTCTACATGAACTCAAAGAATGTTAAAAGACATCATAAAAGTGATCAGGACTGATTACATTATAAATGGAAATTGGTAAGAAGAGAGGAAACACATCTTGTTACTTCTTAGTACATTGTAGTTGAGACTTAGAGCTTGAGACGAGCATCATGTGTTGTAGAGTAGTGTCCAATTTCGTGGATTCAAACACAGATTGAGTGGCAAGTCAATAGGTCGATTGTAATATCATGTTGACAAGGGTGAGATGTCATTGATAGATCATATGATTGCACCGTGCTGAGAATGAAGTGAATCACTTGAAGGATCAGTAAGAAACTTTGTAGGTCATATGTTGTTTGTTATACATGTAAAGGGAAAAATACAATAAAATCTCACCAAGCTCAATTGGAATATTTTAAGGTACGAAGAGGAAGAAAAAAATTGTATGAACTTTGAGAAATTGTGTCAAGGCGAATACAAGCATCCAAGATAGTAACAAGTTGGAGATTGGATCCAAGATAGTTACAAGCTGGAGATTCATGACAACTAGAATAAATTAGCTCAATTGAAATCTTCTAAGGTAAAAAATGGAAGACAATTTTTGTAGGAATTTTGATGTTTCAAGACTGGCAGATCCACAAAATTTTAGTCACAATTGACTTCTGGTACATTATAGTTGCTACGAGCTGGCACATGTAAGTTATGATGCTCGGACTCGGGTACGGGTATATATCTAAATGTCGGATATTTATTTTCTAAAATGTAGAATACGGAGATATGGCTAAAAAAAGTACAAATTTCGGACAATGGTACATGGGTACGTCTTTCAAATTTCAAGTTTTTTACTAATCCAAATTGTCATTTTGAATAGACCAATATCAATTATTCAAAAAGAAGAAAATTTATATTGAATAAGGAGTTAAGACAAATAAAATTGAATTTTGGAGTTTAGTTTTCAATTATGAGAATTACTAAAATGTTATATAAAATAGAAAATAAGGGGCTTGTTTACAATTTGGACTTAGTGAATCACTAAGTAGCACTATATGAAACCCATTTTAATTTTATACAAACAAAATCTAACCATTGATACAAAGAGAGAAATAAGGAAAGGAAAAAAAGAATAAAATTGAAAGAAAAAAGAAAGAAGAAGAAAAAGAAGGGAAAACCTAGCGCCGTCACCTTTATCCACTCCGTTGGCTACAATGCTACGTTTATAGAGGGCAGAAACGGGAAAGAAGAAATGGGAAAGAAAAGGAAAAGAAAAAAAANCATAAAAAAGGGAAAAAAAAAAAGGAAAAAAAAAAAAAAAAAAAAAAAAAAAAAAAAGGCAAAAACGACGAAGTGTGCGATTGAAAGTTAGAGAATCCGACACATATCCTATACTCATACTCATGCCCGTGTCGTATCGTGTCCGACACGTGTACTCCGACTATTTCGAAGAGTTTTAGCATCAGAGTATGTAAGTACTAGATTGTGGTGAATGGTTTTACTCGAGGAATTACTCTGAATTTTGTGTTTAATTTGATGAATGTTATCATAGTGTAAGTTCTCTAAATGTAACAAAGAAACCAGAGTGTGTTTATTGCTTTCTAAAGCTTCCGATCATATAGGCCAAAGGTATAATTTGCATTAGAAGAAAAGCTGTTATCTCACATATATCCAACAGTATTTCCAAATACAAGGATCAAATTATATATAAACAAAAAGAAATATGAAGAGAACAATAAGACAATAAGCAAAAAAAGAACATTACCGAGAAGGTGATCTTCCAATGATCCCAAGGGCATAAATTCATAGACAAGAAGCCTCTGATCCCCATCAGCACAGTAGCCAATTAAGTTCATCAAGTTAGGATGATGTAGAAGGCTAAGCATAAGAACCTCGACCAAAAATTCTCGATTACCCTGAAGCCCATTCCTATCCAACTGCTTAACAGCAACGACCTACCAAAACAAGCAAAAATGATTATATAACTTAGAAAACCCAAATTAAGCATTTGCTAATCATTTGGAATCATAAGTTGATGAAGGCAAAAGTAGTAACTTCTATATCCTCGTATCTTATATAACAGAAGTACTCAAGTTACATGACTAGGTGCTATGAATAAAGGGATCGAACTAATCAATTTATAGAAAACTTGAACACGTCAGTTTTCAGTTAATTCATCAACTGTCCATTTAAAATTGTTTGGATATACATCAATGCATATATTAGAGTGCACTCCACCATTTACATAAAATATACATACAACATGCTGCAACAAACTAAGTCTATTAATTTTCTTAGAAAATGGTACTACACTGGGTGGTTAACAGTGGTACCTAGGACCATGACTATCAAAGACAACCTAATCATATCATTTTGTAACTATGGACCTATGGTTGCAATATTCTTAGAGATGTGCTTGCAACCGGCAGTCCACTAATTTGCAAGCAAAGCCAATGTGATTTAAAAGTCTTGCACAAATTAACAACTAATTTGGTGGGAAAAAAAAATCCCATTTTAAACTGAAGATCAAACCATCATATCTTACGTCTAGTAACACAAATTTTCAGTAAAATTGAAGGAAATTTTACCTGACCATTGGGAAGCTCCCCTTTGTAGACACATCCAAATCCTCCTTCCCCTAAGAAACACTCTTGCCTAAAGTTATTTGTAGCAGCAGCAAGCTCACGAAAAGTAAATGTCTGTGCAGCAATTTGAACAACAGGTGCGTCTACTGGTGCCAATGGTTCTTTCCTTGGCCCAACATTGCTTCTTAATTTGGCCCTGTCTGCACCTGCAAATTCCACCATGACAAACCACCAGAGATCCATAAAAACTCACAAAAATCTAAATAGTCCTACTGATGCACAAGATATTATTGCTTTGCTGTAGCAGTAAGCAAGATCCAAGTTTATACTTACTTATAGTCTGCATCTTAATAATTAATAAAGGATAAAAGTTGGTCTAATCAAGTGTTATACAGAATCAGCAGCACTGGCTTCTGTTTATTTCAGCAGAAAAAAATAGGAATATGAATTTTTTAAAGGCTCGAATAATTAGTCTTCCAATATCACAACCAGATCAAATTTAGCAATCATACTCCCCTTGAATTCTCATTTCACTATTCAATAGATAGGAAGAAGAAAAGTATTTTTCATCAAATCCACCAGAACATCTTAGGGTCCACAACTAGTTGAATCCAAGAAGCTATCAAATAAATCTTATGAACAAAAATCAATAACAGTCGTATAAAAAACTGAATCGAATCAACTAATCGTTTAAAAAATAAAAAATAAAAAAATCCGAAGTACCACTGCATAAATTTCATAAAAAGAAACTAACCAGATGATAATCTTGCTATGTTGGATGGGATGTTTGGTTGGACTTCCTTGTGACCATCTCTCTGTTTTTGAGGATTTAGCTTTCCCTCCTCCCTTGTATCAAAACAAGGAAAACAACCCATTTACCTCCCCCAAAGATCAAACTTTTATCTAAAGTCTTTTCTTGAAAATTACTAGATGCACTCCAAAATCATCAACTTCTCATGCTCTTGAAACCAATTCCACAAAAAAATGCCCACAAAGATTTAGTATGTGTGCATTAAATACAATAAATACACAATATTAATTGACTTTATCCAACTGATAAGCTAAAAATGGAGATTTCCAATTAAAGACGAGAATGACAGAGAATATAAGGACCCAATACACAACTTCAGAAGCAATAACAAAATAACCAAAAGGAAAACGAGAAAAAAGATGACAGAAAACTAAGATTGGGAAATTTCCTTTATTATTTCTTTGTAGAATCTTGGTGGTGTGGTGATGGAGCTGTAGCTTGCTCTGCCTCTTGCTTTTCATTCCGGTTATATTTTATAGGCTTAAATTCAAGCCCTCTTGCATATGTGGCACACACTAATATTACATAATAAATAATTACACCAAGTGTAGAATAATCTTTTATCTGCGTACGTTTACACCACACTCTTCCCTACCACTGCTTTGACCAGATTATGGTAAATTCGTGTTTAAAGGCATATAATTAAAATTAAATTTTTAGTTGATTTTGATAAATAAAAAAAATTAATTAAATATATGATTGAAAAGTTGTGGATCTAATATTTTAATTAAAATTAATTGTTAAGTTTAACTTTAATAAAAATTTAAATTATAATTTCTATCCGACTTAAAATGTATAATTGAAAAGTGTCATGTGTTGCTTGTATATTCTACTTTATGAAACCTTTAATTTTTTGCTTTTCAATTTCAGTTGGTGTCTAATTATTGGAAGTGTGGTATGCTTTTTGAAGATCATTTAACAATTTCAAGAAGATTTAGACATGTTATATAAAAATTGAAACTAACTACTCAAATAATACAATAACTAATGGTCAATTTAGGCGAAATGGAAAGATCCGTGATTTAGGCGAAATTCATGTAATAATAGAAGATATAAAATAAGAAAACTTTTTATTTTTTATTTTTTTTTTGGATAGCATGGTTATAGAGTATGTGAATGTGTAACAAGACAATGAAAATGGGATGTTGGGGCAGTTTCTGTTTAGGCAAAGGTTAACTAGATTAGAATACAAGTAATACACGACAATGTGTCGAATAGCGGAATGGGCGGAGCATACGATGGGGGAATTGTGTGAAATTAAAGAGGGACCAACCGAACTTAGATTGTAATCATGGACTTGTTCAATGAAAATGATAGATATTTAGTTTTCAAGAACTTGTACAAAAGGGCAAGAAGTGAAGTTTGATGTACTTAAATAACAAAATTTGCAAGGAAATGCTAGAGGATATTGTACAAAGTAATGAATATGGTTTTAATTATTTTGTTCATTGATCATAAATTGGATTGTCTAATCAATATTTCATATATGGTGTGATGCTAGTCACTAAATAAAGTTCTTTCAGAGTTGTATTTTTGTTTCGATACATGAATAAATGAATGGTTATTCCCCGTTTTTACTCCAATGATCGAGACAATATATATCAAGGAAAGTATATATTATACGAACTAAAACTTGTGGATGAGTTCTCCTCTATTTATAGACATGTCCAGTTGTTTGAGCAAGGACTCGTGACAATCATCAGGACGTCGCAGAGGGTGCTCCCTTGATGAGGCAAAGGAAATCTCATTAGCGGAATAAGTGGTACTCTTCCTTGGGTTACAACTCTTAAATGATCGGGTGATCCTATGGAGCTTGATTGTTTTAATTTTTACTCGATCTCTGAGCTATAACTTGAGAATTTCAACCCTTGCTGAAGATAGAGCTTGAAACCAAACCCCTCACCCATGGTCGTGGCCTCATTCTTGTTTGAGATAGGAACGCTGAAGAATCTTACTTGTTCTAGAATCCCTACACTCAGTACGTTTTCATGAGTTTTGGGCCTTTTGGCTATTTCAATCTTGGAGATTTATTAATTCAAAATTAGCGAGTGACAGCCACGCATGACATAATTCATCGCTTGTCTATTCTTGTGGGCCGGGTTTTGTCTAGCTTGCTCATGAAAGTACATAACATTTCATGGACTATGCATGTCAGCCATGCACAATCTCGTACATAGTATTGTATGTATATATGTTCAATTACATATAAAAATGTAATTGTCCGTTTGATTGCAATGGTGAAAATGAATGAAAAGAAAATGAATTTTAGAGAAGATAATTGCTTATAACGTGTTTTACAGGGAATTATTAATTAAGCGTATTTGATTGGTATAATTTTTCACCTAAAAAATTTTAAAATTTTGGATCTTTTTGTGTTCGTTTGACTTTGTTTTACATGAAAATTGTCCATTAAAGTGATAATGTTTTCCACAATTGGTTATAAAATTTGTTTCTATTGTCAAAAATTAAAAAAAACCAAATATATATATATATATATTCCAAGAAAATCATTTTTCATCAAAGTTAAGTGTTCGTTTGACTTTGTTTTATATGGAAATTGTTTATTAAAATGATTTTTTTTTTTTTTTTTTACGATTGGTTATTAAATTTGTTCCAATTGTCACAAAAAAAAAAATTAATAGGTGAGAAAATGAATTCCACTAAATCAAGCCATTGGTGCACATGTGAGGCATAAATGGAAAATATTTTCCATGATAAAACTTTGCCATCAAACAACCAAATTCATGGAAAATGCGCATAAATGGAAAATATTTTCCATGGCAAAACTATGCCATCAAACAACCAAATTCATGGAAAATGGATTTAATCCATTGGAAAACATAGGAAATCAAACATGCCCTCAATTTTCTTTAAAAAGTGTATATAGTGAACACTTGATTAAAAATAAAAAATAAAAAAATTTGGCAGCAACTTGCAAGTTGGTTAGTGGAAACAAATCATTCAACAACTTGGTAAAACAAACCTAGTCCAACTTGTTTGACCCGCTAGGGAGAATGAACCGTGGAGACACTCTGCGTACTTTTATACATTTTGTTTTTCCACGTTAGATTGAATTTATTCATTTTTTAAATTCCCCCTTCAAAGTGTCAACGTCGACAGTTGAATGCGGCCAGGGAATCTAGTAATCCGTGTAACGTGCTTGGATAATATAATAGATTTCATCCTTAATCAGCTCCCGGCCTAAGCCAATTTTTCATCGATTATATTCGATTTAATATAATTTCTATTATGAGAGTTTAAATTATAATTTAACCAGGATGTTCCATTAAACATATGAATATACATTTGTGATAATTAGGCCATGTACATTTTTATGAAAAAATAAAAAAAAAAAAGGTTACTTCAAATGCTATTTTCTAAGTTTCAATTTCATTAATAAAGTAGAAATTTGTTTTTTTCAAAAATTAAGTACATCCCAATGCACCACTCACCATTCCACCCCCCACCTGTTTGTAATAATTTTAGAGAGAGAAAATACCGCGAATTAAAAATCAACGGACTAAATAAGGACGAAAAGTGCAATGTGCACAGCGTGAAGTGCCGAATTTTAATCCAAAGGACATGTGAAAAATTCTTATTGGATGTTAGGAAAAAACAAAAAAAAACATAACCAACTGGATTTATCTACCATGTGGCTCTGGCAATATAGCATGGCTCTAATAAAATAGGTGCTGCCAATGCAGTACTTGTAAACATTTTGGTAGCAATTCCCATAAAGATATCTAAGAGCGATGGAACCAGCACCATTGGCAGCAACGATGCTATAGTGATCGACCACAAATTTCCCATCTCAAATTCTACGTGATTTCTTTAGAGTTAAAATTTTTCAGAATGTGATTTAGAAGAAATTGATAGAGGTTTGTTAGTATAATGAAAGATGAGGGTTTTTTTCAACTGAATTATTTGATATATCTCTCGTGCTTCATTCTTG
>CAIGRN010167206.1:0-21641 GCA_903798345.1 Fraxinus anomala | reverse complement strand
TATATATATATATATATCTTTCACTCCACCTCACTGCACTGCACCTTCTATTGAAACACCGAAAATTATTGCCATTTGCAGCCAATCACTTTAACATAGGCTTGGAAAAGAGGGAAAAAGCACTTTTTTCATTCTTGTTTTTAGTTTATCTTATATTTATTCAAAGATGAGGGTAAAACTATCTTTTTAATAAAATAATAGCTTGTTCACTAGAGGTTCAGGACCAAGTAATACTCAGATAAAAAAAAGGAGGATGTAAATGCTCTATTTTGAAGAATCGGGACCAAGGTGCATTGTGTATCAAAGTTTTGGGACCTTGACAGCTATTTTCCCTTTCTGAAATAATCCTTTCCAATTAAATGGGAGTAAAATAACTTTTTTATTAATAAAATCATGCAAAAAGCGAAAAAAATCCAGAAAATACAGCCAAAGAGAGAAGGGAAATTCACTATCGGTCCATAATTTATCAGTACAGTAAAGAGTCATTAACCTTAAAATAAGCAAATTAATCTCAAACTTCTTGTTATAATTCGACTAATCCTGTTAAATCATCATATTTTAGTTCTACATCACAATTTAGACTTATGAATAAGAATTTAATATAACTTTGGACCGTATTTATTAGAGATTGATTATGTAATTGTCTTAAAAAGGTTAAAAATAACTTTAAAAGTTTTAAAAGTTGAGGACTAACTTGCTAGTGAAATAAATCAATAATAGTTCAGATGCTCGTCACATCAAAACACTCATCCTTCACCCCCTTTTCGTCTCTCTCTCTCTCTCTCTCTCTCTACACTCGCATATCCACATATATCTCTTCCCCTTTATTTGTGTACATATTGAAGGAGCGAATCCAATACCAGTAGAGTCGGTGCAATCGTCAGTGTTGAATTCGCTCGAAAAAAGAGTTATAAAATTTTGATAATTCACGTTAAATATTATAAATGTAACAAATTTCAACATAAGGTTGTGTTGTTTTAAAAAAATTTATAAAATTTTTATAATACATTTACAATAGAAGATTCAAACTCTATACTCAATATGTGATTATTGAAAGCTTAACCACCATGATAACTATGCATAATATATACTTTTATTGTTAGGTTTTATTAATTTATTTTGTAAAATTTAAATTTAGATAATTTAAGTAATTTTTTTTATTCTTCTACGAGTTCGATTTTTTTTTTTTTTTGTTGAAAATAATTGTTTTAAAAATTTTGCATAAGCTTTGCTTAAGTTCGAAACTTGTATTTACGTTTAATCATATTTTACGTATAAGTTTCATTTGTTTCGCTTAAGTTCGTAAAAACTTGAAACTTGATTATACCTATATGATTCAGAAAATGTATTTTTTCTTGTTATTTTGGATTGTTGAATTTTCAACNAATCGAGATGCAAAAGAATCTATATTCACTATCTCATAATATTTATCCCATAAATGAGAGAGTCTAATTAGTATTTATTATATATTAATATGTATTTTTTTATTAAATATTAATAAATAACTTTGCTATTGCAATCGTCAACGATCAATGATCGCCCTCGCTCACTCGACTTCCTGGATCCGTCCCTAGTCGCGAACCAAGTAGTTTTCCATTCTATCTCTACCCTTCATTGCAAATCCTTGTACGTTTCTTTATTGCTAGTACGACCTAGTTTTATACTTATCGTGCCCAATCTCTTTCCTAGATTTTGGTTTTTTTGGTATTGGTTTGACCAAAGAGTGACTTTTTCCATCTAGTCTTCAACCCCTTCTAGGCGTATTGTGCTCACAGTCGCACGTGATAGTTCAACGAGAACAGACAGCTTAAAATTCTTTAATTTGATTGGTGTGTCGATTATTAAAGTTCGCCTTTTATTTGTGTTTTTAATCATTTAATTTGTTAATTGTAAGAATTTAAATGTACTGGACTCAAGACTCAAGGGATGTAGATGAGGATTGTATGGCATAAAATTCTTCAAAATTTTATTTGTTAATATTAAATTGTTGTGAATTCCTATTTAGTGACAATATTGGTTTTGCCACTATGAAAATATTTTTTGGGTGGGTAACAATGGTTGACAGTGTTATGATAGTCATCAGTCGACGATTAGATATTGTTGGTAGAGAAAAGTATTTGAAGTAAACATTAAGGCTGAAATCTTTATATTTGAAAGATTAGGATGTGTCTTGTCAACAAAAAATTTGCTTGTGCATTTCATGCGAGGAAAGTTCAATGCTAATGCTGATGAAATTATGTAGAAAGGGTGAAATATGCAAATGAAACTTAAGCCACGTTTGTTAGGGAATAAATTAAAATTTTAATAGATTTTGATAGAAATTGACGAGATGTGTGGTTGAAAAGTCGTTAGACCCATAAAATATATGGTTAGAATTTATTGTTAACTTTGGCTTAGATTAAAATTAAAATTAAAATTTCCACCAAATAAAGACTTAGTAATGAGGATCGAAAAGTCTGATTTTAAAGGTTGGAGACTAATTGCACAAAAATTTCCAAATTATATTGACACCACATTGTAATTATATTAAATGTCCATAATATATATTTGTTGCTATATTTATGTCTCTAACGTTTTTCATTATATTCTTATTTTTAACCTTTCATTAGTTAATGAATCTTGTTCTTGATGACGGTTTTCATCCAAAAATCTGTTAAAATGCTTTAGAGGGTGTTTGATGATGATTAAAATTAGATTTTTAGTAGATTGTTATAAAAGTTTTTGAAATGTGTGGTTGAAAAGGTATGACTTATGAAAAATATGGTTAATATTGATTGTTTGATTTTAACCTCGATTAAAATCAAATTTTAATCCAGTCCGAATAAGTCCAAAATAAAATTTACACGTTAATTAGATTTTTAGCGAATTGTGATAGAAGTTGTTGAAATGTGTTTTTAAAAAAATGTAGAACCTATAAAAGATGTGGTTAATATTGATTGTTTGATTTTGACTTAAATTAAAATCAGATTTTAAGTTGACCCAAACATGCCCTTAAAATGATGAACAAATCTTCAATTGCGATCTTGTATTTGTTGTTTTTTATTCATTAAAAAATATGTTGGACAAATAAATTTTTTACTGCGAAAATTTTCGGACAAAAATCGTTATTGAGACAAGACGTACCAATTAATGAAACATTGATGATAATAATATGATGAAAAGTTGAGAGCATGTGTGATAATAAATAAAAACTTTGATGATTTCATTTTCACATAATTAAAATATAATGTAACGTAAGAAACTAAGGTGTAAATATATTGAAGTAATGTGGAATATAGTGTATAAAACGTAAATTTTAGAAAACATGGTATATAAGGTGCAAATTTCTCTCAAATATATAATTCTTGCTCACATTTGAATGGGGATCCAAGATGCTACAAATAGTAACGTTGAAGGATTGCAGCTGCAAATTTCCCTTGTGCAGTCCAACCAAAACCTCATCCCCCTCCATCCATAGAGTTGAGGTTTTATTTCTCCATTCCTCAGTCTCAGCTCAATTATGGCCACTGTCGTCCACAACCACAACCTCAACCACCACCACCACGACCACCACCACCACTCCCACTCATACTTCATCAGGCCCCGGTCCACCAGAATATTAAAAATTCGCTGCAAGAAGCCTAGCAATTCGGACGCTTTCAATGAGAGAAAGCAGGTCCACGTGGACTACGGCAAAGGAATTCGTGAGGTGTCAACGCAAATCTCCGGGCTCCAGAAGTCCGACCTGCCGAAACGGCACCGTTTGCGGGTCGAAGGCGACCGGTTCCAGAAGGACTGGACCATATCCGAAGTGGTAGAGAGAATACTTGGGCTCAACCACTGGGATGACGTCGAGGGTGTCCTCAACCGCTGGGCCGGACGGTTCGCTAGGAAAAACTTCCCTTTTCTAATAAAAGTAATTTTGCAATTACTAGAGTATATCGGTTTTATACTTCTATTGTTTCTATGTTAATTTAATTTGATCTGAAGTTAGTATTTTGACTATGTTAATTGCCTGTGTACAAAAAAGTATGAGCTATGGATTTTGATTCTTGGGGAGAAGAAGAGTAGGAAAGTGTGATTGGGAAATCAATGCACAAGTTTTAAAGATCGATTCTTTTATCCTTTTCCATCACCGTAGGTTGATTTAGCCGGGTGGCTGATTGTATGGGAATATATTACTTTCCATTTTATATGTGAATTGTAGGTTTAGGATTTTTAGTGAGCTAGGGATGCTAAGATGTTAATGATGGGAAAGTACCATCTTTTAAGCACGGCTTGGAATTAATGATGTTATTGGAGCTTGGATCACACTCTTTAGGAGTTTGTTTTTGCAATGAGGAAACTGGTCTATCATTTGTCTACCATATAAGTATGCTTTGGTAGATGAATTCTTCATCTGAATTCTAAAAGTCTCACATAGTTAACTATTTCTTGCCTGCTTCTCGTAATATCTGTATTTCTTTGGAAGTGATCCCAGCCTTTCTGTTATTAGGCTGTTGAAATTTGCCAGTGTAAGAAAATTTGGCCACCATTTTCTTAAATTTCAAGAAAGCTAGTAGCCATTCCGTGTATTATATCATCTTTATGTTTAGGTTGCCTAATAATTGCTTATACGGCAATGTAACAGCTGTAGTTAACCAGTAGTTATCCTGTTATTTATTGTAAGGCATGCATAAATCAACTTAAGTTTTTCTGGTGCAGGAAATAACTGAAATGGGTTCTATTGAGCATAGCATTCAAGTTTTCAATTGGATGAAGAATCAGAAAAATTATTGTGCACGAAATGATATTTACAATATGATGATCAGAATGCATGCTAGACATAATCATACTGATCAGGCACGTGGCTTGTTTTTTGAGATGCAAAAGTGGAGGTATGGCTGTTTCATTAAATGTGTTGATCATCGCATTTTTTCATATAATGCATCTTTCAAGATTTTTCACTCACACCCTTTGATTTTACTTTTTTGGATAATTAAAGTTGCAGTTCCCGTAATCAAATAATATAAGATGTTAAATGTTATATTGGTCCTTTGGCCACTAATGTATGACATCTAGTTCTTTAAAACCCAGCGAATTGAGTTATTTATAAGATTATGTACGCGAGGTTATGGACTTCATAGTTTTTTTAGCTGGCCGATTCACCTGGTTTATCGTATGTTACATCTGTAGATATGTTTTGCCTTCTTTTCTTCATCTGTTCAAACGAAGAAGAGCATATATTGGCATCTTCATTAATCATAACAAAGCACCAAAGATGGCAATACTTTTTTGTAATTGAGTTAGAGAAACTCTTTCCAAGAGATTGCTTCTCTCGATTCTGATGGCAGGGCCAGCTTTCCTTTCCCTTCATGTCATTTTATTAGTTTATTATTTTTGCCAGGTGCAAACCTGATGTTGAAACCTACAATGCTCTCATCAACGCACATGGGCGAGCTGGTCAATGGCGCTGGGCAATGAATATCATGGAAGACATGCTCCAAGCAGCTGTGTGTATTTACATTTTTCCTTCCTAATCAATCTTTGTGGGTCTGATGTGAGCTTCCTTCTTTTAAGTACTTACAATGCTCAATTTTTTTCTTAAAAAAATTGTTGGTATCTATTTGTTATAATTTTGAGTACTTCTGACTTAAAGTTGAACCAGCCTAACTTTTGACAACGTCACACTTTCGAACACCTTTTAACAAGGATCTGAAAACCATTAGGATCTGTTTATTCCTAAACCACACCATGCCTTGGGGGTTTAATCTAGTAAAAACAAATATGTATATTGATGTTTAACAGTTCATCAAATCGACTTCGATTGTTTCTCGTCAGCTGTACCAATTGCATCATGAGATGTCATGTTATTTGGATGGAGCTTTGAAAGAGGGACAATGATTTCCTATAATCATTTCCATTGATTTGATTGCTCAATTATTAGGTTGTTTTGTATTTGATACAAGTGAATTCTTATTGATTCATCACATAAGGAGCCAGACGTACGAGAGTTGTAGAGAAAATCTACTGCTTGGAACTTAATGATTAATCAATGGAGATAGTAAATGAAGTGCAGATATAAAAAATTATGATGTCCGGTTCTTGGGAGATGGATCAAGTATAGTTGTGAGAATTTCTCTTTTTTCACTGGTTGCATAAACATTGATATTTCCATTATTCAAGTATTGATTGTTCAAAAACTAAAAGAGATGTATCTGACATTTGTATCCAATTGCAGATTCCACCAAGTAGGTCAACATATAATAACTTGATCAATGCATGTGGATCAAGTGGAAATTGGAGAGAGGCTCTTAAAGTTTGTAAAAAAATGACAGACAATGGCGTTGGGCCTGATTTAGTGACTCACAACATCGTGCTATCTGCTTACAAAACTGGTGCCCAGTATTCAAAAGCACTGTCTTATTTTGAGCTAATGAAGAGTACAAATGTCCGTCCAGACGCTACCACCCTAAATATTGTCATCCATTGTTTGGTAAAGCTTGGGAAATATGAGGAAGCTGTTGAAAATTTTAATTCAATGAGAGAAAAAAGAGCAGGATGTAGCCCTGATATTGTGACGTATACTAGCATCATGCATATGTATTCTGTTTGTGGGCAGATTGAAAACTGCCAAGCTGTTTTTAACACATTGGTTGCCGAGGGTTTGAAACCTAACATTGTCTCTTACAATGCCTTACTCGGAGCCTATGCTTCGCTTGGGATGAGTAAACAGGCATCATCAATTTTTGAACAAATGAAACATAGTGGAATACGTCCAGATGTTGTATCTTATACATCTTTACTTAATGCCTACGGAAGATCACAGCAACCGGTCAAAGCCCGCAAAATATTTGATTTGATGAACAGAAACAATTGCAAACCTAATTTGGTGAGTTACAATGCGCTGATCGATGCATATGGATCAAATGGTTTTCTAGCTGAAGCTGTAGAATTGCTGCGAGAAATGGAGCAAAACGGTGTACGACCGAATGTTGTCTCTATTAGTACCCTGCTGGCTGCATGTGGCCGATGCTGTCATAAGGTGAAAATTGACTCCATACTTAAAGCTGCTAAGATGCGAGGCATCGAATTAAATACGATTGCGTACAATTCTGCAATTGGAAGTTATATGAATATTGGCGAATATGAGAAAGCTTTAACGTTATATAGGTGTATGAGGGACAAGAAAGTTAAACCCGATTCTGTTACTTTTAATGTGTTAATAAGTGGTAGTTGTAAGATGTCAAAGTACAACGAGGCACTTGAATTGCTTGTTGAGATGATGGATCTGAAGATTCCTTTGTCAAAGGAGGTATATTCTTCAGCAATCTGTGCCTACAGCAAACAGGCAAGTAGTTTAGTCTGCCATTATGAATGCTGCAACATCTTGATTAAATCCTAAACCTCTGTTTCTGTCTTCCTGATCTCAGGGTCAACTAGTTGAAGCAGAATCTACGTTCAACATGATGAAAATGGCTGGTTTTCATCCTGATGTTGTTGCATATACGACAATGTTACATGCATATAATATTAGTGGTGAGTTCATATCTTGAACATTAACTTTGAAATCCTAGTGCAAGGAAATATCCGGAGCTCGCTGAAAGGAACCATATTTTGCAGAGAACTGGGAGAAAGCTTTTGCAGTATTTCAAGAAATGGAACTGAACAATGTCCAGCCAGATTCAGTTGCTTGTTCTGCTCTTATGAGAGCTTTCAACAAAGGATCCCAACCTGGCAAAGTCTTGCTTGTTGCACAATTCATGAGAGACAAGAAGATTCCATTTACTGATTCTATTTTCTTTGAATTGGTTTCGGCCTGCAGCATGTAAGTTGGGCATGTTTAAATTTTGCCTATGTAGAATGAAGATTAAGCTATTACTGTGGCCTCTCTTTCTGGACCTGACATTTCTTTTTCTTTTGGTTAGAGATTATTATTTTTTGATTAATTTGGTAATCACAGTTTTGTTAATGGTTATTTTTCCAATGCTGCCACATCATTACTTTGCCGAGAAACTTAAAGTTATGTTTTTGAAGATTGCGAGATTGGAAGATGACAGCTGATATTATTGAATTGATGGACACTTCACTTCTCACCGTATCTGTGGGAACTCTGAACCACCTTCTTCATTCTGTCGGAAAAGCTGGGAAGATCGAAACCATGATGAAGGTAATTAAAGCGTTTCCTGTTCTTTTCCCTGTTGAAATTCATCACAATATATGCCTCGTATGTTGATATCTGACAATTTTGTTACATTCTGTGTATATTATCTTTTAGATTTTAATAAAATATCCTAAATGGAATTAGATTCAAGATGGCAAGTGACAACTTTCTCCTTTTCATCACTTATACAGTTGTTTCTAAAGACAGTAGCATCAGGTGCAGACATTAACTCAACTACCTACTCAGTTTTATTGAAGAATCTTTTAGCTGCTGGGAACTGGAGGAAATACATGGAGGTAAACTGGTCAAATTTCTTCCGAATACATCTTTTGGGTTTCAATTGGTTTTTAACTTTTTGACATTGCTCATCTCTGAAATCATGATACATGTGTGCAGTTGAATATGAAATGATCTAATAAGGAAGTTTTATATTCCATTATCCAATTCTTCATGAAGCTCTATGAGAAAGATTAGCCCTCTCAAGAGCATGTTTGTCTAAGCTTAAAAAAAATAAAAGTACCACAAGCATTTTAGGACAACCTACTTTTTTGAAAGTTTTTCTCTAGCATAACTGCCAAAATAAGTAACCTACTTGTTTCAAACCTTCACTAATAAAAGAAATTATTTATTTTAAAACTTACTTTTAAGTAAACCTTGCCAACTGTGCTCTTACTGCAAGGAATGATTGAACCAAATGTTGTC
Organism: Fraxinus anomala; assembly: GCA_903798345.1. NCBI lineage: Eukaryota > Viridiplantae > Streptophyta > Magnoliopsida > Lamiales > Oleaceae > Fraxinus > Fraxinus anomala. The sequence goes on along the minus strand of CAIGRN010167206.1, from coordinate 12,817 downwards.
GTAGGTGATGCAATGGATGGAGGAGGCAGGTGTTCCACCGTCAACTCAAATGTACCAGAATATCCTTTTGTTTTCTCAAATACGTAGTGGAACTGAACATGGTGCTGTCATAAAAGAACGAATAGGTAAAATTCTGTAAGTATCACTTTATGTGTACGTTATCTTGTGGAAATGTCGTTGAATGGTTCAGTTGTTTTTGAAATGTGGACACTCTTTATTCCTGACTATTTTGGAATCCTTTGCGTATTATTTAGTGCTTACAGGTTATTATATTATAGAGAAACTAGAAAGTTAAAATCTTTTATGGAAAAGCACATATTTTTTCTGACTAGCTGAGTGTTTACGCGGCAAATAGGATCATCCCACAATTTTGATGTCGCAATTGATAGGGACTTATTATTTGTGCATTTCAATCCTCATAAAATTCATGCTATTCCTATCCATCAGTTCTGCATAATGATTAATGTCGATTTCCCGATCGGATACCAGTGTTCTTAAATGTTTATACTCTTGTATGTAGAATTTATCATGCTGTAATCTCTTGGCTTTCTTTTAACTTGACAGCATATTTGAAAAGGAAATTCGATTATCCAACATGATGACACAACAGGAAGAGATTCATATTCCAGGAAGGTGAATTTTTTTTCTTCATAATTTGATTATATGGCAAGCTGATATGATGATACGACATGTAAAAGCGTTTATTTGTCTCAAAAATCCATATGGATGTCGAGACAAGCGATGGGATTGTGAGCCAGATCTCTGTTTCTTGCGCCTGGAAATGAAGCTGGATCCTGAGTGTTTATCCTTTTCGAAGTACAAGTACACTGATTTTGTATCTAATTTTTCAGTTTCATGGTTCAATTCTTGTATACGAGAATTCAAGGCTGTGTATATAAAAAGTAACCATGAGTTTAAAATTAAGGCATGCCATAAGATGAAAATGTGTAACAACATTACCAAAGTATTTATAGTAACCAAAAAACAAAATGTTCAAAAAATTTCCTTTTTGAAAAATTAAATTAGAGGTACATTTTAGTTTATATTTGTTTAAAAAATTTGAAAATATGTTTATCTGAAATCATAGCAATTAGTATTTTTCTAAATTGATTTGAGATAAAACTTAACAATAATTTACAGTTGATTATAACAATAAATACGAAAGAAATCTTGCCAAATAGATTATATAATTTTGTACCCAGTTGCATCAAACTGATTTATAATTCTAGTCTACTACATTTCAACTCTTGAGGGCAACTCACTTGGGTTATACCTTTTGGTACAACTTTAAGATTTTGAAAATGTAAGACACATGGTCCTTGACCTATTGAAAATGTAGCTAGTTACATAACAATGTTTTGGATTATTTGATGGTTTTGCCCTTTTCTCTAATTTTTTTTTTTTTGGTTAAAAAATGAAACTTTACCCTTATATTTAAGAATAATGTCATCTAGCATTAATTTAGATGGTCGCACTTGATAGATTTAATTAAATGAATTATTTGACATTTTATTTAAACGAATCTATCATTTAATGTCATGCAGTTATCACATAAATTAGTGATTGATACTTAGTGATGTTGAATAATATTAATTTATATTTAATTATAAATAAAAAAAAAATATTAAACAATTATACTCGCCAGACTCCATAGTCAACCTGTCAGTGGATTTTGCTTTTTCTTTTATTTTTATTTGTCTGTTTTACATTTTTCATGTTTAATTAAAGATAAGGATAAAGTTGTCTATTGGGACTTGAGCGAGAAAAAGGAAAAATTGGAGGGCAATAGTGCCAAATTAAGAGGTTAAGGACATATCCAATCGTTTGGAGACCCATGCGTAATTTTCTCTAAAATTTTTAGATTTAAAGGTAATAAACATGAACCCGCCGCTTTTAACGATTCTTGGTCGGGTTAGATGTTGCAAATGGCCCTTTACACCTATCGGGTTAGGTTCGTGGTTTGGATAATCCGTTTTTAAGTTAGATTGGTCATACAATCTAGATTTAATAACTATAATTGATCACTTCGTCTAGAAGTTTAAATTGTTAAATATGAAACAAATTTATTTAAAAGTTGTAAGCCTCGAGAATCGAGATCATAATTTATCAAGTTGAAACTTCGGAGATGCACCGAGATGATATAATTGGCTGAGCATACTGAATATATGAAAGTGTGAAAATTCGTAGTGAACAATCATAATATATCAAAATAAATTTTAGCATTTTCAGTATCCTTTTTTTATTACTAATCAGAGTTGAACGTGCATTGCACGTTATTTTGAAATACTTTATAAGTATTATAAGAGTAATATTTGATATCAATTTGTTTGGAGAATTTGATGAGTTTCAAACGAACTAAAGAAAATAAGATTTATGATAGAAATTTAAGAGAAAAAAATTGTATTTTCAAAACTCAACTTCTATGTTTTAATTTGTGATGATGAAATACTACAAATGAGCAGCATTTTTATATTATATTTGATACATAAGAATTAATTGCTAATACATAAATTTAAACATCCATTAAAATTCCTAGATACACGTATAGAAATAAGTTCATTTATATTAACTCTAGATTCATGTATATCGAGATTCATCAATTCAAAATTTATTGAGTTTAAGTTATTGTGAATATTAATTAATTGAGAATTAGTAACATGAAATTCATGCATGACAAGAATTTTGTAGTATCTATTACATATTAAAAAACGAAAAATGGGGTATTATTGAAATAATTGAATTGTAGTAAGGTTAAAATTATCCAAAAATGATTTTCACTCGATGCGATATTTAATATATTATAGATTACTTTGTTTTAATTTTTTATTCTTAATTTATATCACTAAGATCCCACTTAGTTGTGTTGATTCCATAATGATGTTGTGGTCACGCACAACGTGCTTGTAACGCGGTTCAAGTTTGTTTCAACATATTGAAATTTTTGAAAGATAATTCGGTAGCTTAGTGATGACGCCTACTCGTGCCAACAACAAAATCGCATTGGATCAACTGATGGATATGCTGTACTGATAATGTCATGTTCTTCTTCTTTACGGGATATGAAATATTCCTTGTGATCAAGAGCGTATAACTAGTAAGCTTTGTGGATTGATTACCTTATCGATTCAAGTTGCCGTGTGCAATATTTTTCGGAATATACTTATCAAACTTGACCTATGATGAAGAAGTGAAAGTTAACGACTTTGTCATTTGTACACTAAATATATACACTTTCGTTGACACTTGCATTGTTGTCCACGAATGATTGGATGAAAAAATTGTTTAAAATTTAAAGTGTCCAATTGGTTAGTGTAAAGGTTGGAAAGTTAATTTCTAGAATCAAAAGAATACATGGATCGTTAAGAAAACTATAGAAAGAATTTGAACTATTACAAAGTTGTGCTACTCTGTGTCAATTTTTGATAGAGTTCGTTCTGGTTGACCCTATTATCTAAAATTTAGTTTTTAAAAAATATTTTCAACCACACATTTTATGAGATTTCAACTTTTCAATCACATATTCATCAACTTTTATCAAAATTTATAAAATCTGATTGACTAAATCAAATAAGCACTTAATATATTAGGAAAGTCTGAACAAAATTCGAGTAGTTTAACTTTGAAGGAGATTGAACTACTACTCTTTATAATATATAGGTCAATCGAGAAGGAACCCGTCCCCAACCCAAAAACTTGACCGTCCAAAAATTATTGGTCTCACTTTGTATTTTCCAAATAACTAGGATGCATTGTTTTCAACTTGACTTTATCAAAATGTTGGTTGGTTTTTATTAGTAATCAACAGATATTTATAGTTAAATATTGGTGAAATTAAGAGGCCTTTAAATAATTAAAACTGGGATGAAGTCAGATAAAAGTGAAAGTTTCAAATAAGTTATTGCTAATTAACCTAACTTAATTGTTAAAACTTCAGTGTCAAGTGTCAACTTCCAATTTGTCAATTTGTCAGTTTTGTTGATTAAACTTCAGTGTCAAGTTCTTCTTTTAGGTTTCCTAATAATATGCTGCAACAAATAAATATAATATCTAGATCTAGTAGTTCCAAGGTCCAACAAATTTCTAATCAAGACTATAATGCATTATTACTGACGCTGCCCGAATATGTCTGCAATGATTCTATTTTATTGTCATGTTAGGTGTGAATAGTAGTTAGATCTTACTTGTTACTATTTGATTTACCCAAAAGTAACAAGAAACACGACAACAACTCTGTATTAACTTAAATTCGATCACAAAGACCTACATATCAATCTTACTTCACTAAATCCATGTTCAAAGTATAGATTACAAGACACGAAGCATAAATACAAATGTGTATATTGATTTGTAGCCAATTCGGGGATAGGGTTAAGTAAATCGGGCGATTTTAATAAATTTTGTAAAAAGTGTCCATTTTGTATTGTTACATGACAAAAACACCATTTTTGTAAGAATGATCAGAATGATTGAGTGATGTAGATTTCACAACTGTTTGAATCCCTTTTGTTGTGTAAAATGTATTTTGAAATAGTAGATTGATGAAGAATATGTGACTAAAAATGAAGGAAACATTTTTTTATTGTGTATAATATTATTTTATTGAAAAATGTGTAGTTAAAAAAAAAAAGAGAAATATATTTTGAAAAAAATGGAGATTAAGCAAGGTGAGAGTGCCCAAATCTCCATCTTGCCAAGTTCCTTACACGACAAGACTTTCGAGTAGAAAATGCTATTGTCCAATAGTTAATAAAAGATATCCGGAACTGATTAATCCTATTACACATGGAAGACCGAAAACATAATCTATTTAGCTCCTCTTTTACAACCATTATTTTAAAAAATAGAGTTTTGAATAATGATTTTTAAAGTAATTGTGCGGTTAAAAAGTAGGAAAACGTTTTGGGCTTACGTGTAGAATATTTTATTATGTGAATATTTGATTGAAAATGAGTATATAAAAAAATTAAAATTGAAAATGGTTGTCAAACAAGGGCTGAATTGGACTTTCTTTAAATAGAGGGGAAGGCTTTGTAGAGGGAGTTTATGATGGTTTCCAAACGAGAGCATGTAGCTTTTGTTTTTTGGAGGTGCTAGGACTCGGAAAACCTGATGCCAATAATTGTTTCAGGGAGTTGATAAGGTTTGGTTGGACTTTCTTTTCTTGTTGCTTTCGAGTTCTTGAAAATGGTTTAAGGTTGGTTTTGAGGACCCAGTAACTTTACCTTCCTACATGCGAAGAGGGAATTATAACACAAATGCCCATTAAATTCGATTTCCTTGACAAAATAAGTTTGAGGTCATGCATTAAAAAAGGCAGATACCGACTCAAATGACAAAATATTTGTTAATGACCCAATCAAATAATTAAAAAATATGACGTGCATTTTATCTTTTAATATTAATTTAATTAAATAATAATTTATTCTCAATGTCATTCAATCTAATTCGAACACGTCACGTTCGAATTATTTTATGTTTCCCTTCACGAAAACTAAGATATGCTCTTCCCAGGAGCTTCATTGGGTAATAAAAGAAACCCAAGATCCGAATGTGTTATTTATCACCCGGGGCGAAAAAAAAAAAGAGGGGGTAGTTATGAATACCCATGTGCCATATGACTTGTCATCACTTCCAAATTCTTGCAAATATTTATTTGTATGGTTATTATGGGAATTTAAATTAATTACTATACCTTGGTATTTTTAATTTATTTATATCAAGTCGAATTTTGCATACAAATAACGGGATCACTCTACTCTCGTAAATATCCAACTCCCACGAACACGTGTGATCACCACCTATAATTACACATTTTTGGTGAAAATTTACCTCCATCGACAACTTTTATTGATGACTTGTTAGATTTTCATTAAAAGATAAAACATCTCTACAACAATCTTCATAGTAAACCTTATCAACTTCTTGAAATAGTTATCGTCATCATCTTTTTCGAGTTCGCAAACAATCCTAAACTCCCCCATATAAAACCTTCCTCTCATGTTAAGAAAGTTATCTCCTAGTCTCTATGAGATAAATAGCGAGTCATATCACCTACCGATGAAAATTTTCATCAATAGAATTATAGTAATTATGTGATTATAAGCTAGAAAAAATTTATTAAAAAATGTTAATTTGTTACTCCTTTTCCAACGAGGCTCCAAGCATGGACACATGGCAATCACACAGCAAACAAACTTAAGCCCGCACTCCACGTCATTCTACCCATATAGCAATTTTGGTCAAACCCCCCATGAAGAGGTTGAACTCCTATGGCGAGGCTAAATTCATGTACCAGGGCCGAACCCTCATGGATGATAGTGAGGCAAGTAGAGACTCTGCAAAGAATCTTCTAAACAAGATATTTTAAAATTGATTGATGTGACAACTCATTGTACCATCACTCTATCAAGTCAACATGCCAAGTTTAGCCCCTATGTATCAGACCTAGGGTTGCAAATGATCATAAAACTAATATCTTTTCATCTAACGATTATTATTTCTCATCTTCACTATAAAAGATCATACTTATTATCGAAGGTAATGCAAGTTTATGATCTCAACATATGACTTCGCGATCTCTCTTTGCTTTCTATATTTCCCGTATATGAATCTTTTTTCCTTAAGTGGCTCATGTGTTAAGTACGTCTCACACTCAAATGCTTATTTTTACAAAGGCTAATTTGATCGTCGGAGTGTGCGCGGACACCTTTCCTTACTCCGGATAAGGTCACGTGCAACTCAGGATTTGTTCAAGTGTGCAAGACAAAAGCTTACGTGGATGAGAGATGACTCGGGATTTGTTTGTTATGTCGGTCCCACAAGAAATGACGTCAATATAATTAATTGATTGATTAATTATAATTAAATGTGTGCAAATTCTGTTAATTTGATCTGTCATTGACCCGGTATAGTTGTCCAAGATCTGGTCTAAAATATCTGCATGGCCGCAAATATCTCGGTTGGCAAAAGAATCTCATCAGATAATTAACATTAAATCCAAATCTAACCAATTGTAAATCCCATTTCTCTGTAATGTTTTGTGTTTAACTGTAAAAGTGAAATAAAATATAATATGGTAATCAGTGCTAATGTCTTTCTCATGTTTTTATATACATTTATTTATTTATTTTTGAAGAGGCGTAGAGGTTATTCAGTTAAGTAAAGCCGAATATTTAAGTCATAAACGTTACATACTCATGACGCTCTCACTTATGTGCTCGTCAATCAACATCTTTGAATATGAAATACCTTGATAAATTAATGATCATATATATATATATATATATATATATAATTTAGAAACTTTTACTTCGTTCAACGACAATAATCTATTTTTGCAACTAGTGGTTGACCTGTTTTTAAAAAATCTTGTACGTTATCTACTAACACACTTTTTATTAGTTTTGATAGCAGTAGAGGTATCAATTGGGAAAAATAATATAGAAATAAATTAGTAAATATGAAGCAGAAGCTAGAAAAAGATTAAAATTCCAAGTTCAAAACATTAATCAATACATTTTGTTAGTAAAAAAAATAAAAAATTATGTTTAAGGAAAATAAGTAATTTAAAAATAAATTTGATTTCTAATACATCAAACACACTAAACAAAATTTCAACTTAATGACTTATAATCAACCATGAGTGTGGAGTATTTCTTTAAGTCAACATGAGCCCTCGAATGAATACAATAATGTCCTTACAAGAAAAAATATATTAATAAATATGTCCATAGAAGGGTCCAACTTTCTCGGACATAATTACTATGCAAATGAGTAGCACCTAAGTAATTGAGTGGATTAATTAATTAAAACGTGTCTAAAGTCTTGTCAATCTTTTTGTCTTTCAATTTGAGATCCTAATTCTAGGAGGCTTTTGTGGGTGGTGGATTCAAGTGTTAATTAATCATCTTTTTCCCACTATGTTTGGAGCCTTTGTTCTTGAATATTTGAATTTTTTCTTGATCATCGTAAACCCAACTCGAGTCTCCATTTTCATTTTTTTTTTTCCCTCTAAACACATCTTGGAGCCGTTGTCTCTTTCATTTTACTATGTTGATAGTGACTTGAGCCGAACTTTTGAAAAGCTCATATTGAACGCGCTCGCAGCCCGACTAACTTGCTTACGATGTTGGGAATACTCTTGTTCTTTATCCGAGGACTTGGTATATGTTGAATAGAGACAAAATAGAATTTTTAGGAAATGAAATACTGAATACAAGGTTCCTAAACAAACACGTTAAAGTTTCAAACACGGAATTATAATTAATTAATTAATTACTTATACTTCTGAAATTCCCTCTGCAACATAAAATCACACCCTAAGCAAGAAAATACTGAGTTCTGGTCCTCCATTGCCATCCGGGTTCATCATATAAAAAGCTTCCGAGTCACGACTTCCCACGACTCGCTCAAACCTAGCTCTCATATACAACAACTCGCCTTCCGAGGGACCTTTTTTCTTGCCTGCTTCCACCACTGGAATCACGCCGGCGCCGACGGACACGCTTTGAACGGTGTTGAGTACGTGCCAGTCTGACTCGGTACACGACCGTGACTGTGCATGGCCACACTTCCTCCCGTTACAGTACATTGTCCACATTGGCTCGTTGAACAACCTCACCGGCGACCGGCGGCTACCACCACGATTCAGAAGCGGGGGCTTTTCGCACTCCAGGGCAATCCGGACTAGTGCTGATGACATCTCCTTCACTAGCATTGACGTTGAAACAGAAAATTCGATTATTAACACGGGTGCTGAATTTGGATCAACTTGAACGGCAAAGCTCACGTAACCTCTCCGGTAACCAAATAGGGTTCCGGTGACTCTACGGCCCAGAGACGGCAAAATCGGGATCTGGGTTGGAATTGCGAGCCATCTGCAAACCGGAATGACTATGATAGGGAAGGAGATAAAGTGGAGGAGTGATCTGAGAAGGGATGTCAATCCACTACGGGTGGCTTTGTTCAGACGGTGGAACGTGCCAGGAGAATCTCTTCGGACAAGAGACCTTTCATGGAATACGTCCGAGGATTCAAGGTTTAGAGACGATGATCTTGGTAAGTTTACTGGGATGATATTGTTGGTGCTTTCGCAACTGCTGGTTCTTGAAAGAGAAGTATATGCCATGTTGAATTATTTCGTTTTTGATGTCACGTTTTCTAGTAGTAGTAGTGTCTTCTAGAGGTACGGGAGAAGGTCTGTGTACATTCTACTGTACTTTAAGTTTGTGTGCGAGAGAGAAGAAGATAATGGACAAAGAGGCCGACAAAGTGATGAGAGAAAGGGAAAGTATGGAGGTTTGTGGTGGATTACTACAATGGAGTTTATGTCTTTGTATGCATATATATATACAAATACAAAATATTTTTAAATTATATTTAAGTTAGATTTATTACATGGTCCGGCAATGCATTGACAAATACACGTGCAAAGACTTGATGATAATGATCTTTGATACCAACCCTCTATCAAGGACACACTTTTATTAACGTAAACAATAAGTATCGAATTTTTTTGAAATGATCGACAAGTTTAGATGTTTGATTAAGATTCATTATTGAAAATATTAGAGTTACAATTTGGGACGCTCGAATTTTTATTTGTAGACTCATCAAATTTATCTGAAAACATATTAATTGAACGTTAAAAAAAAAAGTACGTTTAGCTAACGTTGGCTAGCCAAAATACGTTCTTATGGTCGAGATATAAATTTGGTTCCATGTAATTGATCAAGTCTGAAAACAAAGTACTTTTACTTTAATACTTCTCTTTTTCTCTCGCTTTCTTCTTATTTTAAGGGAACAAGTCCAACATTGGATCCAACCTTGTCTTCAATGTAAAGCCATTTTCTACATGATTGTTGACCGTTAGATGAGGGTCACTATGGTTGGAGTTAGTCAATCCAGTGGAGAAAAAGGCCCTTAATTATGCTATAGCTATGAAACCCTACAATCAGTTCAAATTATCAAGTTCTTCTCAAAAACTATTATTCGAACACACATATTGCTATATAGTTATGATTCGATAATTTATATAAAATTTAATATTATGATTGGAAGAAATATCAAGCATAAATTAAAAAACGTGATAGTAGGTTATCGAGTTTCTATCATCGAAGTGGAATGGGTTATCGTATGAATTTGAAAATTCATACGATCTTAAAATTATATTATTAGAATATATTGTACTATGTTGTCTAATTCTATTTGATACTACAAGTATGTATTAAACAAAATTCAGAGATCTTGTAGACGTGCATGTGCTTCTATTTGAAGACTAGGAAAAGACATTTTCTTTTTAATATGCCCCAAAACATTTAATTATAAAATGAAAATGACATGGGGGTTAAACATAGGTCAATGCAAATAATGGAAATTGAGAGGCCACTTTGTCCCCCATCCATTTTTCTCAATCTTAATTTAATTTGGGCCGGCTCTTTGTTTTTGGGTTGTGGTCAATCGGATTGGTGGCCTAACCAATTTTGATGGCTAAGATCAGTTGACCTTTCTGCCACGTGGATTATTCCACACCATTAGCCGACATTATTCACCTTAATTATGTGTTGCGTCAGCAATTATTTTTAACTAGGATCGATTTTTTAAATTTTTTCTTTCAGTTGCTATTGTAAAGTAATAGGCAGATAACGTTATCATATTTGACCATTAAGTGTTTTAAAGTGTAATATGCACAATTGAGACAACTATTAGTTACTCTGAGTCGGTGATTCTAAATTAAAATATTTTAGGGATTATCGAACCCATCTGCCTCAGTGGACCATGGCATGCTGTCGGGTGGTTCACTTGGACTTTGCATGCCTTGTGTTGTATATCAATTATCTAATGTGCCTCAATTCATAGCCGTGAACCATGGTCTGCCTTCGTGTGGTTCGTTCAGGCTTGGTATGCATGCACCAAATCTTCTGTTTTATAAACTATCTAATCTACCCCAATTCGTAGGCGTTAATCATGGCCTGCCTTCAGGGGTTCATTCGAACTTTGTATGCATACACCAAATCTTATGTTGTATCAACTATCTAATTCCGGTCTATCTTTGGTATATCACATCTGAGTAAGCAGTAGTTGTCAATGTAACTGATAGAATACATTAAAAAAATATGATTTTCAATTAAACCATCAATTTTTTTTTTTTTTTTAGTATTAACTATTGATTAGTGGTGGATGGTTGTAATTCTCTTTATTTTTTATTTTTGTTTCCTATTCTTGTCTCTTCACGATTCGAGTGGCCGAAAATATCAAATTAGTAAAAGCAATTTTCCAATATTCAAAAACCATAGTCATAACTTTTTTATATTTCAATTTGGTTAGTTTCATCGACCATTATTTTACTTGAATAACATTTCAATCAACTGGGTTACTTGAACTCGTATGCATTTTTGTATTAAATTTAAATCGTGATAGTCCATTCGAGGATATATATATATATATTTGGTCGAATGGGCCTTTGTATTACTGGAAAATAACATTTGTCACCGTCTTTACTAGGCCATTTTAGTGCTAGCTAATTTTTCAATCATATTTGGCTGGAACAGATTAAAACCAGCCATTCGCTTTGAATAGGCTTGGCACTCTAGTCGGGTTGATAACTTGTTTGCAACACGGGATCACGAAGTATAATTAATTTTTTTTTTCACATTCTTTCATTCTTTAATTATGTCTAACTTAATTCAGTAAATATAATTTATCCAAGTTCAATTAATTGGTATGTTAAAATTCTCCAAGTTCAAAACTTTCCTCTGCCTTATTTCTTGTCTTTATTATTCTTTTACTTGATCAAATACTTCATTATTTGCCATATAGCTTTAACATCTCAATCCGGTAGTTTGTTTCACAACAAGTGGTATCAGAGGTATTTTGATAACTTGTTTGTTTCACAACAATTGGTATCAGAGCCTAGATTCATCAGTTCCGCAATAGCACATGGTTTGATTTGTTCGAGGTTTTTATTCGTGATGACTTCCATGAAGTATGACATTTTTCGCTATGGCAGGTTAAGATGCGTGCAGTACTTGCACATCTGGATTTAGATGATACGTTACTGGGAATTGATAAAATGTCCGCAACTTTGACCGCGGAAAAAAAATTACGGAAGGATAAGAATGTAATTTCTCACATTCATCTTCATCTGTCAAATACTATTTCTCAGGACTTTTTGAAAGAGAATTCAACAACTGCTTTATAGTTGAAGTTGGAGCAATTATGCATGACTAAAAGTTTAACAAGCAAGTTGAACTTCAAGTAGCGTTTATACTCCCATCAAATTGCAGAAGGAGGATCATTGGAAGATCACTTGGCTATATTTAAAGAGATTGTCGTTGATTTGAAAACTTTGTAAGTAGAGTATGATGAAGAAGATTTGGCCTTGATCCTATAGTGTTCGTTGTTCGCTTCGTTTTCTTCATTTATAGACACTATCTTATATAGTTGTGATACTCTCACCATAGAGGATGTGTATGATTCTTTGTATTCAAAAGAGAAGATGAAGCATCTGGTTTTTAAGGCCAGAGATGGAGAAGTCCTGGTTGCTTATGGTGATCGAAGTCTGTTTAATAATCAGATTTGTAACTACTGCAAGAAGAAGAGGCACGTGAAGAATGATTGCTACAAATTGCAAAATAAAAAAAGGATGGCTACAAGTAGATATTCAGATACTTCAGGTGAAACAGACCTCGCGGAGAACGTTATAAGTAATGAAGATCTCTTAGCTATTTTTGACATTGAGTCTAAATCGGAAGATGATTGGAGGCTTGATTCAGCATGTATGTTTCATATGTGTTCTAATAAGGACTTGTTTACTACA
>CAIGRN010167203.1:0-19590 GCA_903798345.1 Fraxinus anomala | reverse complement strand
ATAAATTTTAATGAAAACTTGATTTAAAATTTAAAACATTTATCCTTAATTTTGAAATAGTGATACTTAAATACTTTATTTATGTATTGTTCCCATTATTCAAACGTGTTCAAAAACAGTTTTTGACTCTTTAAAAATCTTACCGAATGGGCCCATAATATCATTCACCCATTTTTAAATAAAACAAACGAATTTTCAATTAAAATACCATTTGAGTTTATGTGTGGTTCTACCGCCTCCGTCTTAACGCAATAGGGGAGTATGGTACTAACTATAACATTTTTATAGATAAACTTGTGGGGTACAAGGAGACGACATTTATAGATTAAACAAATCACTTCGACTAATTCACACATTCTTAATATCACTTAAATGAAAAGCAAAATCTTCGTTTTCAACACGAACGATTTAAACGTACTCTACATAAAATTTTTCGTATCGAGATATTTGAATGTGAGATTTAAACATGACCAATGTAAATTATCTTTATCTTGAAGTTGTGGAAGAAAAAATGGCCAAGTATTAATACAAGCAGCCATTAGCCCTCTCCTAGATTTGTCCATTCCCATTTACTCTCGATGCCCACATTAAAATTAATGTGGCCAGCTATTTGGTAAAATTATTAATTTATTCCAACAACCCATTTTATAAAATATTTACAATTTATATTTTCCATTTGTAATCCATAAAAAAATAAAAAAATAAAAGAGCAATACAACCCACATTCTACGAAATAAAATTTTCTACCGATCATTTTCAACATAAATTTATAAGTACGTATAGAATTAAACAAATTTAATATTGTCTATTCTTTTTAATAAATAAAAAAATCTTATTTATTATATTGTATAGTTATATTTAATACGATAAATAATCTAACGTTCGAGTCAACTTGTTAGGCCCATCGAATGTATTTAAATAAAAATAAATAAATAAACAAAAGATTGAAATAATATTTTTCTCTTTTCCAAAAAACTGCAATTTGTTTGTAAATCGAAGAAACAGGGCCAAACAGAAGCTTTTAACAGTTGGATTTCCAGCTGGCTGATGGTTCCATGTCGTCAACATGGGCCCACTTATGATACGCTGAATCGGTGCCACCTGTCCTCTTTCGGCCGGTTCAATTACAAACCATTCCCCCCCTCTTCTACTCAAAATTAATCTTAAAGATGTCGCACATGAAAAGGAAAATCCTAAAGAAGTAGAAAATTTCCATTTTATTCAATCTAAAATCGCTCTTCCTATGGCTTAAAGATCGATTGAATAGGGATAATTAAGAATATGTCTCTGAATCAATTGATTATTGGAGGGTCGACTATCTTAGTTTAAAGTATATAAATATGCGAAACTAACAAGGTAGTTGATTATTTTTTAGTTAATACATGTAAATAATAAAAACACATGCGTCAAAAGGTGTACGTATAGTTCCAAAACGATATAATTTTCCTCAAAGTATCACGAAGTCCTGAAACATTAATTAAAAAGAGATTATAACTAATGCGTTTCCCATCTTAACATAAAATGGCATGAATTCAACATTTAAAATCAAACACTCACTAGCTTTATAAATAAATGGTGTCAAAATATGAACTCGTGATCTTTACTTACTTTGAAATTACGTTAAATGAAAAATGTTATATTAAGTCCCTGCTGTATGAAGATTAAAATCTAGATTTTAGTTTAAATCAAAATCAATAATTAATTTTAACCACATATTACATCAATTTTTATCAAAATATACTAAAATATGATTTTAATCTTCACGAAACAAGGACTAAATATAGTTAAGTCGGGCTACACAGTCCGGCTCATTGACAGACCATTTCAGACTTGAAATTATTTTAATCCAATCAATATAATTATTTTTAAGACTTGAAATTTACAAATAGGGAAAATTGCAAAATGTGAAGACCAAAGCACCACCAACATGGAAACACCATATTAATAACTAAAAACAAATTAATCTAAACGTGTTCGGAACTGAAACTATTCGAAACTGAAACCATTCTTGTAGTGTTCGAAAATAACCTTCACCTAACTCCTTTAATTGCAGAAATCCGAACTCAGAACTCAAAAAAATCGCCGAAGATGTCACCTATAACAGAAAATGGTCAAAATCGCTAGTTTATTTCGGGATTAATTTAGTGAAGGATTCATTGATGTTAAAGTTTAGGGTTTAAGTAAAGGATTTCTACTCCATTTTCACTGAGAACAAAGGAAAATCAGTCCGGCTCACGTGTATATCTCTTTCCCTCCAACTAACACCATTCACACGTGCAAAATTTTAAATCCCTGTCAAAAGGGTGTCATCGAGCCGGGCTGCCAAGATTAATTGAATATAGTTGAACTGGGCATATGGGTGTGTGGGACAGGGGCATGAAATGATATTCATGGTGGATATATTTATAAAACTACCGACAATGCATGTGAGTTCTCTGTCAATGGCCTGTCGTTAGCAAGACACAAAATTTGTATGAAAATGGCAATAATTCGAGCAATCGATCTACCAAGTTCCTGTAATCCCAACCTATTTCGACATTTTTTGAAATTCTTGACATTTATGTTTCGAGTTTAAGTTTTGTTATGGTTTAAATTATTGTTTTTTGAACTGTCTAATCTTATTGGTACTCTAGAAACAAAATATGTTCATATTTATATTTTAAGGTACTACATGCATTGTATATTATTTTATTTTTCAGTTATGGTAAAAGTTGTCATTTCAAAAATAAGCAAAAGATTTCGGCCATGTTCTCTTTATCATTTTCAAGTCGTTTTCTATTTTCGATTTTTCAAAACAATGAAAACGCGTTCTCTTTTCCATTTTCGAAAACGTGAAAACGCGTTTTTTAAAACAAGTTAAAAATTTACAAAGAAAACTCAAAACAACAAATCAAATTGGGTGTTTCAGTTATAACCAAACCAAAATTTTCAAAATTGTTTTCAAAACAACTTTTTAAAATGTCAAAAAGAATACATCCCGATTTCGACCGAGAAAGAACTCGGTTGAACAAGAACGGTAATTTGATGAGCTAGGAATTATTCAATTCTTCGAAACTCATCTTTCGAATTGAAAAATCATTAAATGTGTTAAAAATTATTTAATCATGTACAACGAAAAATAGAACAGATT
Organism: Fraxinus anomala; assembly: GCA_903798345.1. Taxonomy (NCBI): domain Eukaryota; kingdom Viridiplantae; phylum Streptophyta; class Magnoliopsida; order Lamiales; family Oleaceae; genus Fraxinus; species Fraxinus anomala. The sequence continues at coordinate 16,460 of CAIGRN010167203.1, read as the reverse complement.
TCAATTCCTACCATGAATCTACTTTATGTTTAGATAGAAGTTGTGATATAAATTATATCGTTTGTAGATTCTACATACTCTTTTACTGATTTTGGAACTTGAACAATCACGATCTGCAATCCATAACTGTCTAAATATCCAGCCTCCAATAAAAATCCATACAGGAAACAAGAATGAGAGAATTAACATTTCTCTTTTCTTGTGCTAGAACTAATATAATTGTATTGTATTCTAAATTTTCAAACCCTAATAACCTATTAGTAAAAGTTTAAGTGAGTTTAGCCCGTCTTTTAAATTTAATTAGGTTCAATATTTAATTAATTAAATTAATTAATTCGGGGGCCTTTAACAAGCAACTCAATTAATTAATTGGTGAATCTCATTCTTCTAGTTCTCATTTTGTGTGTAATAATTAGGTTCCTGCTAATGACGCCTGATGACGTGAATTATTATTTTGATCTAATCAAAATCGATAAATTAAAATACTCCATTTTAATTTATCATCAATTTACATTCATTGTTTCAGATTGACATCTAACAATGTGTCGGACAATACATGTGATGGGAAATATCACGTGGTATGACAAAATCAAATTTGTTTGTTACAGTGAAATTATAATCCTTTCGTCAATATGATTCGATCAATTACGAGATATAGATATGTGTCAATCTCAATTATTGATCATATCTTTCATCCCATTATTAAGTCAATGTAAGTCGAATACTCTTTTTTTACTTATAAGTACACATTGGTCAAGAATTTCGTCATCAATTTAATTGAATGAAATGTAGATCATAATATCTCACTATCTAAAAGTGACGAATTAAATGATCACTCACAACCTCCATATAATTCTTGATATATCCGAACGATTCTATAATAGCGGCCCTTGAAAGGGAAAATCCAACATCACCAAAGTATAAATGTCTTCATATAAGGTACTATGATGACCTCAAGTCGAATGATCAATTCCACTACTGAACGTTAGAGATTAACAACTGACACTCAAATAATTATTCATGTGGAATCTCCCCAGCGTATCATAAATATTTTGTTCTAGAACAAAATATCAACGTGTTCGTTTAAGTGTTATTACACTTTAACTTGTGAGATCAGTTACTTATTTCACAAGTAAGAAATGTCATACGTGATAGTCTATCCGTAATAATGATATTCATATCTCGTTATTACTTACGATCACGAATGATTTAAGATTCAATCATATGTAATTTGTATCTTACAATCACAATTCTTTATAATTAACAAATTATCAAGACTTAAATTATCAAGACTTGAATCTACGTATTCTATTATTTAATTTATTAGAATATTAATTCAATTAAATAATAGACATGTCATAACTGAAATGAATTAATTATATATTAAAAATGTTTATGTTTAGAGTTGATTAGATTTAAGGCATAATACTTACAAAATAAATGATAGATTCAAAACACGACATTAGATTAATTTTTTTTTTTATGTAATATGATTTAAGAATATTCAAGATATATAAACTTTCTATGTAAAGTTTTCTCCAGTTTTGGCCATTCAAACAATTTACTATTTATAAAAATATTTATTCTCTTTTCACTTATATATTCTCATTTTGCAGAACTGATTTTTTCTTCTATGATTTTTAAAATTCGTTACAGTAACAAATGCTCACAGTAAAATGTTGGGAAGGTTCGTGCCATTTTGAATGAAGTACACAAATGAGTAAACTTTTTGACGTTTTCATGAAAAAAAGTTGATTTAAAAGGAGGACATGACTAACATAAAAGAATATCGATTTTTTGACCAATAAATTNACATGACTAACATAAAAGAATATCGATTTTTTGACCAATAAATTGGTTTATGCATGGCTGCGATGGGTTTTCTTGATGGCTGGCTAGCAGCTGAGACTAGGGATTGGACGGTTTAGATTTCATAGTCATAAGTTGATCCATCAAATATCACAAAATATTTCTCGAAATAAGGAAATAAACCTAAAGAAAACAAATGACGAGACCCCACAAAACCTAGTAAGAATAGGATCTTACCAAGCTTGTCACCTTGAAAGATTTGCATGGAAGTACAAATCAATCCACCAATGAGTGTATACCTCTATTTCTCTAAAGTTACTTTATGAACCATGAACAACCCAAGCCAAATGTAATATAAATTATCCCGGTTTAGTGAGTCATTTTTTTTTTCGTTTCGCACAATTATATTTAATTTTACGATGTCTTTATGGACCAAGGAGAAAGAGACTCGGTGTATACAATTTAACCATCATCTTTCGTTTATATAATCGTTACAATATGAGTATTATTCAGTAACTAAAGTCTTAGAAGAAAAAAAACACGAATGATTAAAATTATCTGAAGGTGTAAATAAGCTACTACGAAAATTCATTTCAACATCATGCAGAGAATTTCAAAGTGATAATTTGGATGGTGGCGATTATTTATTATTCATCTCGAAAACCTAAGATTGACAAGAAGAAGAAGAAGAGGAGAATAATTTCTTCATAAGGGTCTTCAATTGAAAGTTGAAAATATGGAGAATATATTTTTATAGGGGATGAGACCCAACTGATCTTTAAGCGATTTCTAAAAACGAGAGGGTTTGTTTTGAAACAAAATACTTCTTTTCAAATTTTAATTGAAATATATATAATTTAGAAACTTATAAAGTTCAAAATCGACACCAAAATACTTGTAAAAGACAAATAAGCTATGAATTGAACAAGAAATAATGCTTCATGAAACAGCAAAAGCTAAAATGATCTTTAGTATAATTCCATCTGTTATTTAATGAAATGTAGAAGGAATACATTTTTTTGAAAATGCAGAGATGAACCCCCTCAGCTCAATCCTTTAGAATTATGATACATCTGGAATATGGAAAAAATGGTAAAAGAAAAAAGGTCCATGATCAATATGTCTTGCAAAACCGGCCTTAACTTTTCTAGAGTTCACAGCAAAAACCAAAGACCGATGGGTAGGGGCGATGGAGAAGAAAATTGAAGAATTCGCAGAAACGAAATGAATATCAACTGAACCAACTTAGTTGCTTCATCCAAGTAATATACACGCAGGTTATGGGCATATTTGCTGCTCGTGCCAATGATCAACGGCTGTTTTCCAATATTTCCAGAAATGATATTGAACAATGGCAACCAACCAAGACTCGACTCCTGTTAACTCACTCTAATATTTGATCAGACGAGATTTGACCAAAAATATCAGGGCATGATTCCCATTTCCCCCGTTCCCTCGCTTCCCAATACCCTCCAATATAGCGGTAGGTATCCGAGCCTTTGTCCTTTGCAAACCACTGAGGCTTCCAACCCCTCTCCTGCATCTTCCGGGCCTGATTTCCACAAATCAAAAAGGAAATAAATCAAAATGCCAACATGGACAAGGATAGTACATCACACAAGTTGCCCCATTTTCCAAGCTCGCGTAATACATGAAATCCCAAGAAACAGACAGAATATTCAGGCGTATAAGAGAGAACCCAATGACATCTTTGGAAGCTAAAAAAGTATTGGGAGCAAAAGAGGGACTGTGTATCTAGTCCTACTGAAAATGCACTTGTTGGTATGTAAAGTATATCGAATTCAAGATGAAAAAAATGCTAATGCTAACAATCTCGAATCTGTATGTTTTAAAACTTCGCCTAGTAAAACTTGTAATGCTAACACTCTCAAATGAGTATGTTAATGCTAGTTTTGTTTATACACTGCTTAGAGAATGTCATAACTACCATCGTCAGGCCACATTTTGTTGGGACGTCAGTTAGTTAAAAAATTATTGGTAGTTTTCAATAGTTCCATTTAAAAAAAAAAATGTCATAGAACCTTGAAAGTCTGGTAGAAATTATATTTGTTAAACATTTACAAATCTAGATCTACATAATCAACTCATTGAAATTAAAATTTATTCAGCTAAATATATCAATAAAAATAACATATGTAGAACACTGCATTTCCCACTTCAATCATTTCATTACCCACTAAAAAATGGAAAAGAATCTGTACATCTGTTCCTACCGGAAATGGAATGAAATTACTAAAGACAAAAACTGCTTAAATCTATTTCCCGTTCTAAGGGCATTATGGAGCATCTAATAAATATGTGATTTATGTTAAGTTTACTATTCACTACGATAAAGGATCGATAGTGGAGTCACTAAGAAATTAGCCTAGAAGAATTGAAGATTTTTCAAATAAAGAAGCCAAAAACACCTCAACCTTTAAATTCTGGCTCATGCATCTAATTTTTAGCTGATGATTCAGAATGATTATTCTGAAACAAGCTCAAACAATTACCTGCCGCTGCCGCTGCTCCAGTCGCAATTTTTCTGCATTAGCCATTTCATATTCCCCATTTTCCAAGCACCTTTGATCAGGTCTCAGCCTTGAATCTGTTGGGGGCAGCTTTTCCTGCAAAGGATGAAGGTCGATCTTAGTACAATAAAAAAATCTGAGAAATGTTCAAGAGCTCTTGCAACTTCGCAGACTCTAATATATGCCAATGAAAGATCTATGTGACAGCATTGAGAAGTAGAAGAGAGTATCAGTTTAAATGGAGTATCAAAAAGTATATTACGTTATTAGAGGATCCAAGTGCCTAAGAATAGAGTTAATGGTTCAAATTAAAATACATATTCATGTAATTTCCAACTATAAGATGGTATTTGAAGAATAAAATATTTCATATAGAACACTTGCCAACCAAAGAAAACAATCATTTGGTGAAAACATTTAGATACTGAATCATTCATTAAAATCACCTTCAGCTCAGGAGTAAGCTCGTTCAGTCTCATGGCGAAGCGTGTCAAATTATAACGCGTAGGGAATTTAGGAGGCTCGCTACGTTTCCAGAGCAAACGAGCTTCTGACAGAGATTCGTGATCTTTTCCCTTAGATGAGAAGTCTCCTTTGACATAATGCATGCTCTCATCCCATTTTCCAAATAGAGTTGCTACTGTCTTTCCGCTACTATCTTGGACTATTCCTTGCACCTGCAAAAGTGATGTCATTTATGCAAAAGCCCTTATCGATAATAATTAAAAAAGATTATTTCTCTCCACCAAAAAGAAAATATAAGCCAAAGTAATTCGTCTATTCTTTATAGGTCTAGAAGCAAAACATATAGGAAGGGAGAAAACCTGATGAGGATTTCTGTCTATGATAGACTGCTCCTTGAATTTCAGTTTACATGAGTAATTACGATTTCCTTCTATCCGCATTGTACCATAGTGATCGCAATATAGTTTTCCCAGAATAAGATTGTATATCGATGTTGTTACCTGTCACAAACAGGTCAGTTGGGCATTAAATTGAACAATGTGAAGATATCTGATTTTTTGATGTGGTACCTTGCTCCATTGGAAAACTTCTCCATCATCAAATTCTAGGGTTAAAACACCAACTGGATCAAGCTGGATTGAGCGACCCCAAAATTTACTTTTCAGATTGCTATCACCATAAAACCTCCAGCCAGTACCCTCGCAATGGCATGCTACTACCATTGGATGATGAGACACCTGATCCAAAAGCAGCCAGCATTAGTTCTGTTTGATCACAGTGCATGCACAAAACAGGATTTTCCATGTTTAGAAATCCCCAGCTTCGTCAGTTATAAGGAGAAATATTAACAAGTCAAACAACAAAACCAGCAATTTCATGACATATGTGCACATAGATGAAGGCCAAAATATAAACCTTGGCTTTTTATAGCTAGGCTTGCAGAAGACTTGTATAAACTGAGAGGAAAGGAGACCAAATATTCACTAAACATTATTATGATTGAATAAACTTCTCAGCCATATCAAGCGAAGTCAAGTTTTTCATTCTTTTCTATCTAATGTTCCTCTAGAAACTAAGATGAATCATATGGATAATAACATAAGAACATTATATGAATGGTCTTGCTTTGCTCGATGTAACTTGTTCAACACTACCAGGCCTGCTGAACTATATTGAACATGATATTGAAGACATTGACCTTTACCTTTCAAATGTAACCACGTTGACATACTCATCTAGATTTTAAATACGGATGACTTTGGTGAATGGATCCAACAGCATATTATCAAAAAGGAAAACTACATTTCTTCAGGTAATAAAATAAGAAAGTCACTTCCATTTTCCTTTTTTTTGTATCTCTCTCTCTTATATTTTCCTTCAAGAATTCCAAGGGACTGTATAGCAACAAAAGTTGAGTAATTTAGCGTAAGGTCTTGCTTTGCTCAAAATATCTAGTTTAGAAAACCACACTTGTACATAATACCAAGCCATCTATCTATACCATCAAACTTTAACCCTATTGAAAATGTTGTAGAAGATGAGTAAAATTATGGATCAAACAAAGACAGCATCGATTCAGGTAATAAATTGATACCTTCTCCGAGAAGAATCGGAAGCCCTTATCTGGGTAATCAGCCTCATAAGTCTCCCCTAACAGTGGATTAAATGGTTTGCAATTCCTTCCTTCAGTGGAAGCATATCCAGATACTGCAAATGCAGCTACATTTAGAATCCTCATAAGGCTGTTACCCTATCAAAAATTTTATGATCACAGATTAGATGTTAAAAGGGAATGCGTAGTGAACATCAGGAATAAAAAACGCAGAACTTCCAAAAAAAACACTTCCTGGACATTAAGCTCATCCTTGCTTTACCACATAAGATATGCGTTATCCTTAATAAAATAATTAAGTGGTGCTTGATATGGATGATATAATTTTAGTGAATAAAACTAACATAACAATTGCAGACAAATTACTCAGTACTCAAATTCCTGGGAAAAGACAAATATCCTGTAAAAAAACTCTGAAGGAACTTAAACGGGAAGTAAATAGATTGACAAGATATACTTGCTTTTCTACTTCCAGATGTCTTATAATCGAGGAATTTAGAAAATGCATTTCTCTTCACTAATTTCCAACTCCCAAATCAATAATTTTGGACTTCTCTAAATTACACTCACAGTTATCACAAACATGAGATTTAAGTTCTTAACCAATGTGTTCATCTTAGAGAGATTTGCATACCAATATCAAAGTGCGCAGACCTTTATCCCCACACAATTTTCATTTGTGTGCGTGTGTTTGTGGGGGGGTGGGGGGGTGGTACTATAAAATACCAACTAAAAGTCCAACAGGAAACCGCTAAAGATCAAGTACAAATGCAAATATTTAGACATATTCTGGGCAAACTATACCAATTTTCAATTACAATTTAAAAATGGCCTATAACCATGCACATTGCTTTTATGCAACCATTATCCAGAGATGTAAAAACGGATTATGTCCTAGAGTAAACTTACCCTCTTTCCCCATTCATAAGCCCGATCGAGAAGATATGAATATTCCAAATCTTCAACACACTTTTGCAGGGAAGAGAGAGGTTCATTGAAGTATACAGGAAGACACACTTTTGACAGGTCCTTCCCGATATTATCTTTAATCATCGACCATAAACTCACTCCTTTCTCTTTCTCAACAGGGTCTGGCAGTTTCTTCCGATGTTTAACATAAGGAAAGTTAGTCCCCGCAGCTCTAATGGCAGGATCGATAGAATCGTCAGCTTCAAAAGCATATAGTTCGTTGTCATCGGATGAAAATGATGATGTCCTAAAGTCAGACCCATTGCTTTTGAAAGAGCTTGACGATAGAAAGTCCTTGGTGTCAAAGAATGTATTGTCTTCTTCATCAGTATCATCCTCTGCCGCATCAACTCTTTCATTTTCATCTTCAGATTCACTAACACTTTCTAGTAAAAGCATCCAGAAGAGTAATAAGATCGCTGCAGTTCTTAAAAATAAATGCATATCAAAGAAGCCAAAAACTGTGTAGCCTTCTGTTAATATTAGTATCAACCCATTCAAAAAAATTATAACAATGAAAGAATTCATGATTTGAAGAACAAAAAGTAAGAAAGATTGATCATGCTAGTCAACCACAATTTGACCATTTATGGAACTTAAAGAACAAGCAAAGAGGTAACAGAGACAATAGAATGCAACAACTCAATACATTACTACCCAATCTTGTAGGCAAAACATATGTAAGATAAGTTCTGCTCAGTCAGTATCATCATGAAGGTCAAACATAAAAAAAAAAAGTACACGAAACATACCACTGTATTTGTCTTGCCTCGATCTACTAGATGCTTCAATTTCATTTAACTGTCTCTGGCTCTCATCAACAACAGTGTTTTCCAAATCTACCTTTTCTGTCTACACAATATCACATGTAAGAAAAAAATATCTTAGCCACCAAGGTAAAGGAGAACACAAATAAAGAGAAGAAACAAGAAGTAATCCCTCTTCTTATACATTGGTATAAACATTAACATGGAATACACGTGTAAAAAGAAAATGTATGGTGGCTTGAGGCATTCTTTGGATTTTACAACCACTATACACAGAGGTGAATTAGTAAATGAATGACTACTTAAATAAAGTGGTGTTATATAACAGTATGAAAACCGTTTCAATGAGAAGAAAAGGGAAAAAAACCCAGACCAAGAAACTGTATGCACGAAGTACAAATCACACATACAAAAGAGTAATGTTCCTAAATGGCAGAGTATGCAGTTAAATGCTGTCCGAGTGACCTTCAGAAAGAATTATTATTGAACTTCATTGAAATCTTAAGAAATTATTTTATATATTCTTCTATCAAATAAATAGCTCAACTGGTATCATCTTTCTCCTAATGGCTTGGGAAACAAAAAGCCTGTTTGCCTTTCATTTTAATATTTAATCTCCTTATAATTTGAAGTTCAAAGTAAAACTCTAATATTTAAACATACATTTTAAAACCACACCTAGTACCTACTTATCCACCATTTATTTCTATCATATTATAATTTTAGCAACTTATAATGAATCCCAAGCAAGCACAAAGAAGGCTATGCATGCTATGCAAGAAAAGACTTAATATTTAAAAAAAACAAAAGATGAACCTATTCAAAAGATACCTAATAAAGCCCCAACAATATAAATACTAGAAAGTATTGATGCACAATCAGCTCAGGAAAGAAATGGGAATAGGTAAAAACTCCAAACAAGTATGAACCACCCTCCCCCCAACTGGAAAGAAAAAGAAGACCACCAGCACCAACAGTAACAACGGAAAAGAAAAGTAACTAATGATCTAACTGCCACTCCATTTAGCAAAAAGATCCTCTACTGATGTTCCAATGAATATGTTAATATTACAATAAGAATAAACTAAGCTTTATTCCTAATATATTTGGAATCGGATACTTAAACCCTTCTTCAACACTTTGTTGTGTTCATTGCTGCATCTACTAAATGTAAAAAAACTTCAAGAACTAGTTCAACAGAATAAAGTAGTAGTTGTGAAGCTGAGAAGGTAAGATATAGGTAAAAGCACTTCAGACGAACAGTTCCTTGGAGAAGAAAAACTGAAGAAGAATTTTGAGTTTGACTTGTAGAGTTTTTCTACCAGCTATAATATATACCTCTAAATGTCGCAAAGTATCAGTGAGCATGGAATGCTTCTGCTTCAACAGCATCAATTGGTTTTGCAGAGATGCAAACTCATTTCTCATAATCTGCTCGCTGTCCTGAATCGCAGATTCACTTACACCTTCTTCCAACAATCGCTGTCTCAACTTTTGAGTTGAGACAGAAACATTGTCTAGAGGAATCATTAACTCGCTGTTGGAAATTCTCGGAAACATATCCTTCACGGCCTGTAGTGCTTCCATCCACGCTCTTCGATCCTCTCTGCTCTCTGCCCTCAGATGCAGCCTCTTTGTTCCAGTGAAAATGGAAAATCTTTTATCATCTGATCGGCTCTCTCTAACAGATGAGACCTGTTGAAAATTACTCCAATTTTAAACGACCCGAAAATATATTAAGCAATTGAATTGGGGCAGAGCAACACACATAAATCACATGAAATGGAAGCACAAAGATGTTGACATTTTACTCCAGGGAAAAAACCAAGCAATGATAGAATACAAGATTCCCATCATTTAATTGGACTAACAATAATCATACTCCTCGTATGTAATGCAGCATCAGTGTAATGGCACAGAAGAACTTCATTGATCATAAGATTTCAAAGATGACACTCAAAATAGAACAGGAAAAGTAGATAGTCGTTCTAAATTTAGTAGGAAACAATGTCATGATTTACATCCACCCCAAAAAAATTTTACTCGGCGACCCATTAAAATTTCAATATATTTTCCAACCAGCTTTAGTTTGAAGAACAAAAATTCGCTCCAATGAAAAAGCCACAATTAATGCACAAAAATTAAAACAGCTATAACAGAAACAGAGGCTGATAAATTAAAAGAATTCAAAATTAAGAAGGAAATCCCCAAAAAAATAACTTTTTTTTTAAAAAAATATATAAATATGCTGCAAGCTAAGAATTAATAAATTAGAACGTCCAATTCAAGTGATCAAATTAATCAGTTCCAACACCAATTACAGCATCCACCAAACGAAAAACCTAGCAACATATAGGAAATTTAACTACTATTCAATTAAGAAAATTAACCTTCAAGTGAACTTCACCAACGGGCTTCCGGCTTTTCGAAGAAGAACCATAGGTTACATTCTTAAGATGATTGTTGTGGTGATTCTGCCTCGTCATCCGTTTGATCGACTCTTCTCCGATCACTCTCGATCCCTTTTCAGCCTCATGACTAACCAAAATCTTGTCAGGCCCATGGATCTTGTAGTAACTCAACACCCCATCCTGCAACACAAACCATCTAGATCTCCACCCTTTACCATAATTGACCCATTTGCATAAAATTCCAGAAATTCCATCGCCCACTATATCATTGATCTTCACTTGCTGCTGCTCCCGGCTATTGTAATTTTGACTATGATTATTACTGCAATTAGTATTCAAAACACTTATAATTTGATGATCCTCACGCGTGGACGACGTCCTTGACATCACCGAATTCCGATTCTTAACTTGTACATCGGTAGAAAATACCGGCGCCGGCGCAGGAGGCATATCGTTGCTGTTAATTGTCATTGATGAAACGCAACAGAACGGATGCATAGCCATAAGAAAATCATAAGCATAATGCTATAATTTCTTCAAAACTGTTCACGAATTACCAATCATTTTCTTTGCAAAATAATGCGTTGGTTCTACAACCAAATTATTTATATATATAAAAAAAAAAAAAAACTTTTGAGTTAATAGATCTTAGCGGATACGTATCGAAATCGGATTCTTGTGTGTATTACACATATATACTTGATAGAGAATTGAGGAGAGAAGTTCGCGTGAACGCGGAAATGGATGAAGAAGGAAGAAATATGAGGGGATTCCGCTGGAAATTGTTGAATTGAAAGGATTTTTTAATTATTTTTTTTCCGGGATTTTATGGCCGGCATATTGGAGGAGGGAGAGGGTGACGTGTGGGGGGGGCAAAAGGTGAAGCAACGTGGAAGTCAGTTACTTGTGGATTTTATGCTGGTAATTTTTTTTTTTTTTTTTAGTTAACACCTGAAAATTCAAATTGTTGACATGGTATAAGTAAGAAGAAATCAAAAATAATTTTTCCATTTTTTTTTTGTTAAATATTCGGAGTTGATATTGTTTTGTATTTTACAACAACAAGGTATATAGATATTACGATTAAATTTGGACAATTGTGAAATTGATATCCATTCAACTGTTTATCTTTACTAGCTCTATTATTTTCGTCGCAAGAGCTAAAACGAGGGTTTATTTATGAGAAATACAATATGTGTTTAAAAAATGGAGAAAATTTTGGATATACGTGCATATTAATTTATTGCGCGAACGTAATAGAAAGTAAGTACGTAAAAAAAAAAATTTAAAAATTCAGATAAGGGCTAAATATTGTTAAAGGGCTCAATAACAAAATTGTCTCCAAGTCAATCATTTGAGTCCTTTGAAAGCACTCATCATGTATGTACTGATGCTATGACGTGAAATTCGAGAGACTAAAAAAAGCGTTCGAGTAAGAAGGTCGGGAAGTTGGATAAAATGAAAATTTTCTTTTTCTAATGAATTTACACAAAATTTATTTAACAAATAATAATAATAATAATAAATCGATCGCAAGTGCAATACCTCCTATATTTTCTTTAAAAAAAAGTAATGACTACATACTTGCTTGAAATTTCGGGGGATGACTTTTCATTGTTTAAGAACGAGACTTCGAATAAGTAAATGGAATGGTTTGATAAATAAAGGTTTTGATGTATTCACAACCCTAAAGTCTAAACTTTGTTTTCCCAAATTAAGAAATATAGACTTAAAATTGTCAATGGCAATAAAAGACTGCAATTTTTTTTTTATTATTATTTACTTAGTCTAATTATATCATAGTCACAAAAAAAAAATATAATTTTGCTTCTTTTTTTTCATGAAATTTAATTTTCGTAAAATATTTATCACTACTAATTATTTAATTGTTTGCGGGTCTCTATGTATTTATTGTTCGGAAAGAGAACACAATGATTATTCGGAATCAGAAGTAAAAATATTGATGGAACACGTAAAAAACTTCTTTCGAGGAATGGATCAGATCGGACTATTTCTCAAGAACTATAGCTAAAGAAACACGTTATCAAATAAACCAAAATTTATTACGTAAAATTGTTAACTAAAGTGATTATATGCCTTAGTTACAAGGAAAATGAATATAACCTTCTAGATAATAAATAGGTTAGGTACATAATGTGGACTCAAAAAATCGTCTTTTGGACTTTGTAGGACATGTTCATTAATACCCTTTCAACATTTTCATTTAATTTTTTACCTAAGAAAAGAATAGTCCATGTTAATATAAAAATGCTTGAGAATATTGAAGAAGTCTAATTGGTTAAGTCATCCATTTTTTCATATAATAATGAAATAAAAAAGTTAGTCGATATGTGTTTTGCAAATGTAATTGTTGACATTTTGTTAACGATTTTCTAGTGGTATTATTTTTGTCAACATGTCGAGTTTATTTCATATTTAACATGTATAATATTATTTTTTCCACCAATCAAGCGTAGAGTCAACTCAATCTTCATGTTTTATTGTCTTCTTACCATGCCATCAACAATTATTCACTAGTACCACACGACTAGAGGTACAAAGAAGTGGACTTTAGCCTAATCCAAACTCAAGGCAGCTCAATCCATGTTTGAGGTGGCATAAATGGCTACACCGACTTGGCTCGTGTCACGCTCGACCTTTTCCCTCGTAACTTATAGTATGATCACGCTATTTTCGTAGGACCGAATTATCCAGCATAACTTATTAAATGATAAATGAGTACAAGACTTCTTGCTCGAACTCGCTCGGAAAACTTTGCTCATACTACAGTTTAAATTGTTTAACATGCTTTTTTTCAGACGCTCTTATTTATAATTTGAATGGATTACAACACGTTATCCACGTTAAACTCCCACGAATCAGTACAATACAAAGAATTGTGACAACAGAAAAAGGAAGAAAAAGTCTATTGTGCTGGCAAATATGCTATTCTTCGATTTGCTTCACAGCAAAATGGCATCAACAAAAGTCTAAAGTCCATGAATTTAGACCCACATAATTACTTTGCTATTTGTACTAGATTTGTGGGGACATTCATCATATTTTTATTTTTATTTTTACTTCAAAAAGTTTTAAAGTTTTTGTTTTTACTTGCATAATTCGCTGGGACTTTCATCATAATTAATTAACGGATAAAAAGGAATCATAAAAAAATGACAACTTAAAATTGACTAATCTTAGAAGAAGTAAAAAGCAAAAGGAAGACAGTACATCCTCGAGAATTCACATGGGTTTTTCTTTTTGAGCAGAAGTTGTCATCAAAGAATGCAACATTAATGAAGTATCACATGGAACGTAAATACCATGTACTTTTGATGTTTTCATAAATTGCCAACCTTCCCGACCCTACGACCAAGTGATAAGAGGTGTAAGGTGAGTTGGGTGAGACTCTTTAAACTTGCAGGTTATACAAACTTCTTGGATTCGGTGGCTGACCCAGCCTAATGTGTATCGGGTCATGCCTCTTTATTTTTAGGTTCCTTTACTCGAAAATGAACTCTTTGTTTGCCCCATTTGTGGGTTGGTTTCGAAGGGCTTGAAGCCCTTATTAATCGTTCAAAAGAGACCTTAAAACTCAGAAAATAAGTTAGGGGAAAAAGCCCGGACGGTGGCATGCAAGGTACCTAGAAACAGAAAAAACAACGACAAAGAAAGTGTTGATAAAGGAATAATAAACTACGAATCTTAGAGCATCTCTAATGCATTGAATGAATTGGAGCTTACGTGGCATTCGAGTTGAAGGACTTCTAGTTTACTTGACATTAATGCATATTTGGTTTCATAAAAGATTTAAAACAAGATCCTATGATACACGTCTTTCTTGGATAACATAGATTTAGTTAATGAAACAAAGGTGATAAATATTTAGTTATGTATCATTGGATATTGTTTTAAATACACATCTAAATCCAATCATGATTAAAGTGAATATAAATAACTTATGATTGAAACTAGCAATTTGTATCGAAAAAACTAATTTTTTTCGTTGATAATTTGCAAATTATATCGTTAAAATGCTTGTTGTTGGCCTCCGAAAATGCAAGCCAACAAATCCTTTTTAGGCTGTCGAAACTCCAATAGAGGAAATTTATAGTGGTAATCGCCGTCAAATAAAGTTCTAGGAGATGAAGGGCGAAAGATTGGAAGGAAGCACTCACATACTGCAGATTGACCGTTCCGATTTATCTGAGTATGGTCTTAAGCTTAAACCATTGATAAATAGTTTCATTTAGGTTGCATAAAGTAACTCTGTATCTAGAGAATACACAAGATCAGCTTTGTATTGTGAATTATCACAAGTGAACTGGCAAGGGACTAGGACTCGGGTGCTACTTCTAATAGGACCATATGTCTAGCACATAGGGATGATAACGAGGCGGGGTGGGGGGCGCCAAGCAATTCCCCGCCCCGTTATCCGTTTAAGACAGGACGGGGCGAGATCCTTGCCCCGTTTACTACCCCGTTTAATTTTAATTTAATTTTATTTTTTAGTTTTTGATAATTTANTAACCATAAATATACATCTTTCTTTATCCTACTGGCCTTATTGAAACTATCTAAGTTAGGGGGGCCTCCCCCGCCCCGCCCCGCCCCGTTACCCGTTTAAGGCGGGGCGGGGCGGGGAGAGGTCCTTACCCCGTTTAATTTTAATTTTTTTTTAGTTTTTAATAATTTATTTTTGTTGCCCCTATTCATTAGACTTAAACAAATAATTTTAGTTGTTATTTTATATTAGAACTAATGAAATTTTTAATTTAAAGTATTGAATTTTAAAAAAAGAAAAAAAAAAATTAAACGAGGCGGGGCCACCCCGAATCCGCCACGTGGAAAAATTTCCCGCCCCGATACCCGATTAAGTGGGTTGTCCCCATCCCGTTCGGGACGGGACCTCACGGATATCAGATTTATCGAATTTTTTTGCTATCCCTACTAGCACATAATTCATATAGTGTGAGTTTGAATATGGTCATTCCAATTTGTGCTTCCACATACTAATTGTTTATGAAAGCAAAATATGTGCTGCCAAGTTGTTCTTTCGGTTTGGATAATTAACATTCTCTCTTTTCTGTAGGAGTGTATCCACCATTTCATCCTTTGGTCGGATTGCAATATTAAACTTGCTGAAAACTTGAATGGTGAGAGCATCTTTAAAATACTCTTTAAACATAAGATGTTCTCTATTTTAAAGAGTCAAGCTCTCAAAATTATGTTCCAATAAACTTTTTTAAATTTAAGCCTCTGTTTGGTTCGGATTAAAAATCTGATTTTAATCCAACTCAAAGTCAAACAATTAATATTGACCACATCTTTCATGGGTTCCACAACTTTTCAACCACACATTTCAAAAACTTTTATCACAACCTACTAAAAATCTAATTTTAATCTCCACCAACCAACCTCTAAAATTTTAATTTGGGAAGTGTTGAAGAGTCAAATCCATTCTCTATAATTAAATGTATTCAAAGTATTTCATTTTTCAATAGAGTAAAATAATATAATAATTTGAAGGGAAACTAGCTAAAATAAAAGATACGAAAAAATAAAAAATATTTTTTAGTAGTAATAAAATTAAGTGTTAAATATAAAGAGTATATTGGAGTATATAGAAACTTTTACTTCTTAAATTTATAGATATTTTTTAAATTGTAGAATATATTCTTTAAAAATAAGAAGTTTCTTGGAGATGTTCTTAAAATGTGCCGTGTTTCTCCCTCTTTCTTGCAGACAGTTTCAAGTATATTATTCATCATTTACATACTCTTTTCTGAAAAATGAATATGCAATATTCTATAATTGTATCAACTAGTGATAGGGATGGCAAAAAAGCTCGCCGACTCGGGCGACTCGGGCTCGGCCCGAGCCCCATTTTGGGGCA
>CAIGRN010167194.1:0-15584 GCA_903798345.1 Fraxinus anomala | reverse complement strand
AAGCACTTAATTTATAGTCTTTAACTAGACTGTATTGAGGGACTGATCATGGTGGTTCATGTTGGAGTCTTGCAGCCTTACAGTCATTACAATTTCTAGCTTTACATCCTCTTTTTGCCCTCTAGACCTTTAGCTCTCTATTCTTCTCTTTAACAAGGCTCCCAATACGTTTAGATTTTGTCTCATTCCACCTTCGATGAATTTTTTCAGCAAAATATTTGGTCTCCTTCAGGACTAATGGTTGTTTGGGTGGATTATGTAATTTAAAGATCTCATGTGTGTCTTCCACCCTCACAGTCAACTCACCCTTCTTGTCAATCAAAGTTCGATATGTTGTTAAAAAAGGTCGACATAAGATAATTGGCATATCGGTCGTCTTCGAGGTCTATAATAAGGAAGTCCACGGGGAATATAATCTTTCCAACCTTGATAAGCACATCATCAACCTTACCTCATAGGTACCTGATGCTCATATCTGCCAGCTATAGTATCACATTCGAACATTCGACTTCCCCAACTCCTAGTTTCCTGAAAGTAGACACAAAGGCATTAAATTTACACATGCACATGTATTACATAAATAGTTAAAATGAAACTCTTTGCCTAGTAAAATAGGTAAAGTGAAACTCCCTGAATTCTTGAGTTTGGTGGCAATTTATTTTGCAGTCTTACACTGCTCTTCTCGATCTATGCCACTTCTTTCCAGTCTGGAAGCTTTTTTTTCTTAAATATCATGTCCGTCAAGAACTTTGCATACATAAGGATCTTTTGGATTGCATCGATAAATGGGATGTTGATGTGGAGCTTTTTCAGCATATCCAGGAACTTCTCAAATTGATCATCGAGCTTTCTCTTTTGTAGTTTTTGTGGAAAATGTATTGGTGGCATAAATTCTTTAGTAAGAGTGATTTCCTTAACCTTTGGATCCTCTAATGCTCTTTTTGTCTCTGCTTCTTTATTTTGCTCAGATTCCTGCAAATTCTCCTTAACCGTGGTATGTACCTTTTCTTTTGTAGCAACTTGTCTCTTTAGATTAAACTCTGGCAGTTGAACTCCACTGTGGGTTCTTATTGTCCAATATGTTCTTCCTCCACAACCTTCACTACCATTACTTGTTGTTTGGAATTTGTCTCGGTGTCATGGCAATGCCCCTGGTTGTCTCTCTAAAAGTGATTTTGTTATTTGTTCCATCTGATTTTCCAATTTTTTTCTGGCAGCTCTCTGAACTTGCAAGCTGTTATCCATATGTTGTTGGGATTTATCTCAGTGTCACTAGGCAGCGCCCCTGATGGTCTCTCTGAAAGTGTTTTCGCTATTTGTCCCATCTGATTTCTCAATTTTTTTATGGCAGCTCCTTGAACTTGCTAGCTCTTATATGTTCTTTGCATATGTTGAGTAGAAATTTTCGTCAACTTAGTCACAAGATGTTCTAATGAAGACTTCTTCTCATTCTGCTGCAAATCTAGCAATGTAGTTTGTTATGGTATGATCTGAGCACCCTGATTATTGTTCCATTAGAAACTTGGGTGATTTCTTCTGCCTGGGTAATAGGTGTTAAGATTTAAATTGTGTTGTTGCCTTTGAAAATTCTGAGTATAGTTCACATCCTCTACTGTCTGAACAAGGAGACCCTACATTACCATCAACACTCTCATGGTTACTTCCACGATATTTTCATTTCGGTCATATTATCTGGGCTGTGTTCATCTGATCCACCGTTTGTGCCAATTATGCCAACTGTGCTGAAATTACTGTCAAAGAATGAACTTTGAATACCCCAGCAGTTGTTTTTCTACTAGTCCTTTAAGTATGTCAAGTGCACTGGTGAATGCCAGATCTTCCATGATTTGATGGACTTGATCCACGATTCTTTTTGTGATAGAACGATCACATGTAGAGTCTACATTAGCCCTGCTTATTGGATTCAGACCAATGTAGAAATACTGCACCTGAAGCCATTTCTGCAATATGGGCATTGGCGAAGTAAACCCTTGTATCATTCCCAAGTCTCTGAATAGCATTCTGAGTCCGATTGTTGGAATGTGGTAATCTTGTCCCTTAGCTTTGCAATCATTTTCGATGGAAAATATTGCTAAGAAATTTCTAACTCAATTGGTTCCATGTAGTGATGCTCTAAGGTGGACAAGTGTTTAACCACTCTCTGGCTAAGTCTCTCAAGGTGTATGGGAAAAGCCTCAGTCTGATTGCTTTATTGGACATCTATAGATACTCGATAGTTGCACATACATGTCCAAAAATCTTGATATATGAGCGTTGAAATTCTCCGTAGCTCTTCCAAAAAATTGTAGTGTGTTTTGAAATATGTTGATCACATCAATCCTCATGTGGAAGTTTGTCTGACCAAATGTCGGATATATTATGCTAAACTGCCTTTCCATAACCAGTTAAACCATATATTCACCCATGAGTCTTGTATTTTCATTAGTTGTAACCACATTCTGTTGTGCTACTCGTATATTAGCCCCGATGGCTGTATGATTCGGATTTTCCTCTGCACTATCTTCCTCATTCTGTTTTTGGTGTGTTTCCAATTGTTTCTTTTTCGAAAGTTGAATGTTTATTCGATCTCTGGGTCAAATTGAGCAAAATCACCGATTCTCGAATTTTGCATACAATGTCCTGAAAAAGAAGGAAGAAACACTGTAAAGTTTTTCTAATATATTGAACTAAACTAAAAAAAAAAAAGTAAAATGCAAATTAAAGATAAAATTAACTAAACTTATCAAAAACAATAGTCTCCGGCACCGGTGCCAAAAATTGATCCTTTGAAAACCCGCAAGTGCACGGAATCGTGGTCAAATAATATAATGATGAATAGAGTGTCAAACATACAAGGACTATGTGTTTAACCGAGTTAAAATTAATTGCAACTTTAATCGTATAGCAAACAAATTTTGTGATTTTTTTTCTATACTAATACCTAAATTATCACTGATGAAAGTAAGTAAATGTGTTTTTCAAGTATGTGAGATGCATTATTAAGATGTTGAATCTCTCTTATTATTCCATTTTTAGTATAACAGTTAAAGTGACAAATTGAAATCATTCATATTGGTCAATGTTCATAATTTAACTGAAAGCCTCTCTCGATAACGATCAAATAAATTTCCTTCACGTGACCCTTCTATCTTTCGATGAAAGATGCAAATATAATAAATGTATTAACAAATGCTAGAGCACATATTAAAACCATATAAGAAATAGAGGTATATATCTATCTTCTATCGAACCTTACAATATTTATTATATCATGCTTAAATCCTATTGTCTATCTCGATAACAATAAGGTCTACTAACAATTCAATTGGTGATCAAACAATTGCAAAGAACGATAACAAACGATAACAAACATCCACAAATCAAATTAAATTAAAGTCAAAATAATTAATTTAAAACTAAAAATATCATAACAGTGGTTCATCTCATCCAACAATGTATAAAACTAGTCTAACATATCGAAATTACAAGAAATCATATTTAAGTGAAAAGATATAATCCGAATTTTTGGTAAATTGAGAAGATGAAGATGAATCTTGAAATATTGAATCTCTTCAATCATTTCTTGATGAATCTCCACTTATGCCTTCTCTTATTTGCCCAAAAATTAAGTTTGAATCTTCACGTGACTAAATTCTTGCAAGTCACCTTCAATTCTCTCACAAACACTATGAATTTTCCTTATTTGATGATAATAATTGATGAGTATTGGAGTATGAGATGTATATGAGAGGTCCCCAATATGTGTTCTGCTGTTAGATATTTGTAAGAGTAGAAAACTAGTTGAAAATCACGTCTAAATTGATTTCCAAAATAGTTCCAATCAAATAAAGAAAGTTGCATTCGTGCGCGAATTTTTTTTTTTTTGTCTCTGCACAGCAAGCAATCAGTATTTTCGCTATAACTTTTTCTCTTAATATCCAATTGAGGATAGTAAAAGTGAATTGGAAAGTTAACTCAAAGATTTACAAATTTACTAGAAATAAAAGTTTTTCAATACGGACATTTACTATGCTAGAAATGGATCTCAATTTTCAACTAAAAATCTAGAATATAACTTTAAGATGATTTTGATAATATTTTAATCATATTCTATTCCTTTTTGAGTTCTAATTCCATCCAATTGTATTCTAGCAATCTTTGAAGTATCGTCTTGTGGTCCGAATAATCTATTGATTTTTTTGAATTTGGTCCTCAAACTTTGCATTTTGCCATTTTCACCATTTTTCATTTCTTTATTTCGATTTCTCGTTCAACCATTGAGTTTTACCTATATAACATAAAATATAACAATTTAGGATATATTTTATCAAAAGAACTGCCAAATATTGATATTTTAGGGCCCCGAATAAGTGTATAAAATACAATTATCAATCATTAATTGGATTTCTTGGTTGTTTAATGGTTTATATTATGGTGAAATTCACTTAGAGATCAAGTGGCTTTCCTTACTCAAATAGAATTAGTTTTTCTTGAAAGAGGTTTTGTAATATCCGGGAAATTTGTTGGTGATTTTTTAGAATTTTTTTGGGGATTTTATTCCCCTCCCCCAAAACCCACCCCGCTCTACTCTACCTCTTTGTTTACCCGACATCCTTTTTTCCCCAAAATTCACCCTATTTTTTCTCCAAAACCCACATCGCCCCTTCTCGATTTTGTTGAGACTCACCCATCGCCGAACTTCACATCTACCCTCGTCATCGTTGCCAGAAACTGTTATTGCACATAGTACTAATGTTGAGCAGCCTCTTTTCGTTCTCTCATGACCCTTTTCCTTTAACATTTTATGTTATAGAAAATAATGCACAATTCGAGGTTGTGCGCCCCTAAGCAGAAAAGAAAATAAGGAATTGAAGAAATTGGATAGATTAATTGTCTTCTTTCCCGCAAAGCTTTTACATATATAAGGGAATATGAATATCCTCTGGCCTCGCAATTGGACACTTGCCTAGTTTATTGTAACAAAACAAAACAGAAATAACAATTATAAAATACTTGGCTGTAGTCTAACACTGATATTCTTTAAGCCACATGGGTGCCTTACGTGCCCTTTTAATTCATAAATCCTTCTCTTGCTTTGTTGATATGGCAGCTAATTCTGTATCATTCCCCACCACTTCAGACACAACCTTGTCCTCAAGGTCAAAATTAGGATAGAGAGCTTTGAACTCTTCAATAGAAATCCAAGTGGCGTCTTCAAGCAACATGTCATCCCACTTCACCAGTAATTGCAACTTGAGGTCCTCTCCAATATGCAAATGCCGAGTTTGAAGAATATCAATGGGTTCAATGACGGGATGATTGTCGACTGTAATGGTAGGTAGTTATGCCACATGAATGTTTGTATCCTATTTTTACAACTTCAAAACTGAGACATGCAGTATAGGATGGAGCTTGACATGTTCCAGAAAGTGAACACAGTATGCTACAAGTCCCACTTGAGCCTCAATTGGAAACGGTCCATAGAAATATTTGTTGAGTTTGGTATAAGGTTGCTCTGATAACACAGTTTGCCAGTATGGTTGCAGCTTTATCAACACCATATCACCCACTTTGAAATGTTGTCCACGCCTTTGTTTATCAGCATATTGCTTCATTCTATTTTGGGCATGTTGCACATGCACTTTCAATTCTCTTAACAGCTAGTCCCTTCTTTTTAAGGTTTCTTCCACGGTTTCCACAGCAGTATCAGGATGTGAGCAAGGTAACAAAGGTGGTGAGAGTCGACCATAGACCACATGAAAAGGCGTAGTCTTGATTAAAGAATGATACGCAGTGTCACAGGAATACTCTGCCCAAGGTAAATACTTATTCCAATGTGCGGGGTGATCAAACGTGAAGCTACGAAGATATTGTTCCAACCTCATGTTTGTGACTTTCGTTTGGCCATCCGTTTGTGAGTGGTATGCACTACTAAAGATCAACTTAGTTCTATTGAGGCGAAAAATTCTTGCCAAAATTTACTGACAAAAATGGGGCCTCGGTCACTGATAATGGTAAATGGAATACCATGCAATTTACAAATATTCGGAACAAAGGTATTGGCAACCATCGTGGCATTGAAACCAGTTGGAAGGGGAGCATAGTGGGCATACTTTGACAATCGATCTACAACCACCATAATGGATGTAAAACCATTATATAGCGGAAGCCCCACAATGAAATCCATAGTCAAGTCTTCCCATATATGTACTGGAACCTCATGTGGTTGCAAGGTGCCAGATGGAGCCAAAGTCTCATATTTTATCTGTTGACACACATGGCATGTTTGGACAAAATGCTTAACATCTTTCCACATACGTGGCCATTCAAATTGTGACTGTACATGAGCAGTAGTTCGAAATATACCATTATGCCCACCACTAGGTGTGTCATGCAACTCTCGAATGATGTCAAGCTCGTGGTTAGATTCCGAGCTAAACACAATACGACCTCTGTGCCAGATCAATCCTTGATGTATCCAATGCAGGGAAAAGACTATACCTTCTTGGGCAATGTCTTGCAGTAATCGAACGAGGTCACATTATTGATTAGTCTCCTATTTCAATTCTTCAAAAAGTTGGCTAGTTTGATGTGCCAATGTCAACAATATGATTTCTGGCTCCATGATTGTACACAATTTCAAAGTTGAAAATAATTAATTTAACTATAAACCTCTACTGCTCTGGTGTTTGAATTGTCTGTGGCATCAATTCCCTAATACTATTGTGATTAGTTTTGATGAGAAATTTTCTACCCAGAAGGTATGACGCCATTTAGCCACCGCTTCTGTAATTGAATACAAATCTCGAACGTAAGTGGAAGCTTGCTGCATTTTGGAATTAACTTTTTGCTATAATATGCAATAGGATGTGAATCTTGGAATCAACACAGCTCATGTCCCAACCCCTGATGCATCAGTTTCTATAGTGAATGGCTACTCAAACTCGGGTAAAGCTAGCATTGGAGCATGAGTCATGGCTGATTTTAATTGTTGAAAGGCTTCGTTAGCAGCTGTAGACCATTTGAAAGCATCTTTTTGAAGTAACGACATGAGTGTAGCGGCTATGGTTACATAATTCTTTACAAAAGGACGGTAATAACCAGTAAGACCAAGGAAACTGAAGAGCTATCAAATATTTATTTGTGGTTTCCACTGTAACATGGACTGAATCTTGGAGGTTTCAGGAGCAATGCTGCTGGCTGACACGATATGGCCCAAATATTCAATTTGATTATGTGTGAATTTGCATTTGCTCCTTTTAGGATATCAAGAATTGTCTTTTAAGCACCCCAACACTAGTTGTAAATGTTCAGCGTGATTATTTAGTGTTTTACTATATACTAAAATATCATTAAAAAACACAATCACAAATTTTCTCAGGAATGGTTTGAGCAAGCTGTTCATAGTAGACTAAAATGTCGAAGGAGCATTCATAAGGCCAAAAGGTATCATAAAAAATTCATAGTGAGCCTCATGAGTTCTAAATGCCATTTTGTGAATGTCTTGAGGCTTCATTCATATCTAGTGATACCCAGCACAGAGATCAATCTTGGAGAACACGGTGGCTCCGAAGAGCTCATCTAATAACTCATCAATTGTAGGAATTGGAAACTTATCGGGTATGGAAATTTGATTGAGAACTGTGTAGTCTACACAAAATTACCACATGTCATCCCGCTTTTTCACCAATAAAATGGGAGAAGAATAAGGACTTTTACTTGGTTTTATTACTCCAGAGGTCAACATTTCCGCTACGAGCTTCTGTATTTCTCCCTTTTGGAAATGGGTTTACCCATATGGTCGCATGCTAACTGGTTTTGTTTTAGGTATAATATGAATTTGATGATCATGGTCCCGTTGATGAGGTAAAGCCTCAGGATTTTAAAACACATTCTGATTTCTAATTAAAATATTATGTATATCTTCATTCAGTTCAATCATCTCGCTTTCTAACTTTTCTCCAGATTGTTCTATTGAAGTTAGCTGGTAACAACACATGATGGCATCAGTTGCAACTAGTTTCCTTGGTTGGTTAAAATGGATACCCATGGGAGCAATGAGAGACTCGTCCTTGAGCTCTACTTGTTGTC
Organism: Fraxinus anomala; assembly: GCA_903798345.1. Lineage (NCBI taxonomy): Eukaryota > Viridiplantae > Streptophyta > Magnoliopsida > Lamiales > Oleaceae > Fraxinus > Fraxinus anomala. Next base: position 7,493 of record CAIGRN010167194.1, on the reverse strand, counting down.
CTTCCCACTAAAAAGATATGGCCGAAGCCTTGTAATCCATCACTACCAATCCTAGTAGTTCAAGCCATTGTACTCCTAGCACGACATAGACCCCTCGTATTGGTAAGATGTGGAAATCCACTAGAATTGAATGTTGTTGGGTTTGTAGTGGAAGTGGTTGGCAACGCCTTGTGCAAGCCATGTACTCTTCATTCCCAACTAATATAGAAAAGTGTTTCGAAATGAGAATGGAAAATCGTAAGTGCTGAACTAGCTACTCTTGGATGAAGTTGTGAGTGGACCCTACATCTATCAGATTTTGAACTTCTTGTCATGTGATTGTCTTTGTAAATCGCAGGATGCGAAGAAAATGCTGTCGAGCCATAGCATGGAAACTTATTGCTAGTGGTAGTTCATTTATCATGTTCTCGTTTCTTGGGGACCCTTCTAATTGCAACAATTGATTGTCATCCAAACTCTCATCATCGTCAAGCATCGATACAAAGAGTTTGACTTTACATTTATGCCCTTTTTCCAAATTTTTCATCACAGTTAAAGCAAAGCCTTTTCCCCCTTAAGTCTATCATTTGGACACAATCGCTTAACTGGTATACCCGAACTCTTAACATTAATCAAGGCATTACTTGGAAAAATGTTGGGAGTAGGTAATATGGTGGACTTGGATGTGGCTTAATATTTGGGAGAAAAATCTGTCGGCTAGGCAAGTTTCTTATATCCATATCATTGAATTTATCTCCATTAGCTTAGCCAGATTTACAGCTTGTATAAGAGATTTTGGTTGCAATGTATGTATCTCTCATCGAATATCTTGGTACAACCCTGATTAGAAACAGCTTTGAAGAAACATCGCTGAAACTCTAGTTTTTTTATTAGCCAAAGCTTTGAATCTCGATTGATAATCAGCCACACTAGTTGTTTAGGTAAGCTTGGCTAGCTCACCTTGGATGTCTCTGCACTCCGATGGACCAAATCGAACCAAGAGTGCCTTAAAGAATTATTGCCATGATGGAAGTAATCCATTATGATACATCAATTTATACCAATACATTGCATCATTATCCATATGAAAAGAATATATAGTCAAGCGTTGCTGATCTGAAGTCTCATGAAAGTCAAAAAAACTATTCGGCCTGAAAAATCCATTCATGTGTATCCTCTCAATTGTAGCCTAGAACATCGAGCTTCAGAGTTCGCAAAAGTTGCACAGTATTGCTCCGCCCACTAATGTCTGCTCCTATCGGCTTGTTAGAGTTGTAGATGATCATGATACATGAACAGTGGGATTCCTTAAATTTTGCTCTAATCGACCTTCCATTGACGTCAATTTTAAATTGATTTCCTTGAAAATGTTGCCAAAGGAACTAAACTCATCATCATGCGAAGACAGGCAATTCAAGCAATCCTCAAGAGCTTGTGATACATAGGCTCGGGTCTGATCTGCCATGGCTGACCTCCAAGTTTTCCTTTCAAGGAGAGTACCAAATGTTATAGAAAATAATGCACAATTCGAGGTTATGCACTTCCTAAATAGAAAACAGAAGAAGGAATTGATAGATCACCGTCTTCTTTCCCGCCAAAGCTTTTACATATATAAGCTTTTTCAAAAGGTGTCTTGTCTAATATAATGAAGAATAAATTGATAATCTATCTCAATATGTTTCGTACACTCGTGAAAAAATCATTATGAATAATCTGAATTGCACTAGTATCATCACAATGAGCTAGTAAAGGAAACACCCATATCATGTAATAACCTCTAAAGCCACAAAAGTTCAGAGGTAGTATTAGCAAATGCACGATATTCAACTTCCGGCTAGAGCGAAAGACAGTAGTCCGCTTCTTACTTCTCCAAAAGGTAAGAGATGTGCCGAGAAAGAAGCAATATCCAGTAGTGGAGCGATAATCACTAGGATCACCAGCCCAATCAACTTCAGAATATGCTAGAAGGTCCAACAGTAAGGGGACACAAAAATGAATCCCATGAAATAAAGTCCCCTTAATGTACCGAAGAAATTTTTGGAGCATATGAGAACTCGGAGCTGATGATAGGATTAGACGACAACTCAGACTCAGGAGGAATGAGTGGTCACTAAATGAGCTTTAAACACTTGCATCAGAATCTAATGAAAAATCGATATTGGGGTCCGTAAAAATAAGAAGATGAGACGGCGGATATGACAGGACTGGGGATATACTGGTAAAGAGCTTATGCTTCCACAATTGAACATGATAGTAGATGTGAAGATGCTTGGTGATTGGGTCATAACATCGATAACCTTTGTGTTCATTGTTGTAACCAAGAAAACAACAAAGATAAGATCACAATTCAAGTTTGGTATGCTCATGATGTAGAAGTAATACAAAACAAGCACAACAATAAAATTTCAGGAGAGGATAATTTGGTACATTCCCATAGAGAAGCTCATATGGAGATCGGTTGGAAATGGTAGGGAAGGGGACTCGATTGATTGTATAAACGACTATAAGAGCAAATTCTCCCAAAAAGGATTCATTGAAAGAGGCTAAGAGGAGAAGAGATCTTACACTATTGAGAATATGAAAGTACTTATGTTCCACACGACCAATCTACTGGGAGGTATACGGACAAGATCGATGAGAAAGAATGTCATCTTTTTTAGGGGTGTCAAGAATAGAGGCAGACATATATTCCATGGCATTATTAGAGTGAAATATTTTGATAGTGCGATCAAACAGAGTTTTTATCATATGCTTAAAACTACGAATTACTGTCAATAACCAGATCGATTATGTAAAAACTAAAGCCATGTGCAGTGTGAATAATCATCGATAAGATAGAAAAATAATGAGACCTCCTTGCTAGAAGTAGGGGCAAGTCCCCATACATTGGAATGGGAAAGATCAAAAAGGGTAAAAGATAAAGAGTCGATGTTATTAATAAATAGCTTTCTGTTTTCCCAATTGAAAAGATACACAATAAAAAAAAGACAAAATTGAAAAGACCGGAAGAGATAGCAATGAAAAAGGTTTGACAGAAGATGAATTGGAAACTTGCAAGGAGGAAATCTCAAAAAGACGACCAACTTTTTGTCATGTCCTAACTAGCTGACTCATCTTCTAATCCTACTCATCACACCCTTTGTTAGAAAAGGTTAAAACAAGACCATACTCAACAAGTTGTCCTGCAAAAAAGAAAATTAAGGAATAATTTTGGACCGAGATATGTATAGGGAATTGAAAGAGTAAAGGTAGAGATGAAACCAACATGACTAACAAACATATGGAAACTACTTGCTGTGTAAATGACAGGAACATAATTTACATATTTCTTCTCAAATAATAGAGAGGAATGAGGTCACATGATTGCAATAGGCTCAGTACAGATTCCTTCTCAATTTTTGTTGACTGTGTTTTGTCACCAGTAACAAAAGTCCACAATCTAGGACCAATCAAAAAGACCGACATCTGCTAGGTCCAAATATTATAATTGATGCCATCCAAAACGATATCAATAGGACGAGTAATATTAACATCATTAGTGGAAGTCATAAATGAATGATGTTAATTGAATCAGAGCAAATGAAGGTCACAAATGTTCTTTCCTCCAAATTAATCAGGGGAAGCCTAGGATCGATTAGAGTTACTAAAACACCAAAAATCGATAAACAGAAGCCTCAAAATTGATGAAAGAACGACAAGATCTAAGAATCAGAAATCGCTAAGAAAAGAGAGCGTCTTGAACTCCGTTTTTAATATTAAAGCATCAGAACTTGAACAGATGGCTCTGATACCATATGGAAATAAGAAAAGTATGGGGAGAAAAATAGAGAAGTAAAGAATTGTATATTCTGAGATGTGTATAAATTGTACAAGAGGCCGTCCTTTTATAGGAAAAGGAGGCGACCACAAAAAGAAACAATGCTAATTGATGCTAATTACAACTAATTAAGGTTAATTAGATAAAATATCAATCAATCCTACTAATGTATACTGACACCGTGATAGTTTGGTATCACAATTTTGGTTTGAATGACTCTATAGACTACCCAGAGTACACATATCCGACAGTCATTGAGAGTTAAACTGAGCAATTAAGTAATTATTTCGATTATATGTGAATTAATTTTTGGATTTTAAACTGATTAGATGTACATTGATGAAATAACACAGTTGGATTTTATTTAGTTGTTCACATGTCAACGTATTCATTGTGCATCTTAAATTGCAACGTCAGTTCAACTTAGGAAAAAATTCAGAGCCTATGATACTAAATGTGATACAATATTTGAGTGACATTCCTGAAAGATACAGGTGACCAAGCGAAAGGGCAAGCATCTTTCATAAGACATTCATTTTCAAATAAAGGACTAGTTGTAACTGGGAAGCATAGCAAGGGATGGTAACATGTCTAAGAATCTTTATCATTCGATACTTCTTTCTGAAGCACCAAAACTCCCATGACTAAATGGACCTATTCCATGGAGTTGTGTCGAAGATGAATGTGTGGTTTTGTAAAATATTTTGACTTCTCAACTTGAAATGTTTTCAGGGTTAATCCACTAATGATCACTCAACTTTATACTTAGTATCATCATAGTTACTAAATTTGATTTTGTTTACCATGGCCACCCAACTTTAGACTTAGTGTCATTACGGCCACCATATTTGATTTTATTTCGTTATGGCCACCCAATTTCATATAGTGTTTCAACAATCACTCAATTTCATATAACATTTCACAATGGCCACCCAACTTCTTTTCACCATTTTCATTAATGTTAAAAGTAGTAAAATAGTAACTTTACATTATATATATAATAAATTAAAAAAATTTTATTTAAAAAAAATAAATAAAAACTTATTTATAAAAAATGTTACTTACAAAAATATAATAAAATAAAGAATAATTTTTAATATAAGAACTTACAAAAATAAAATAAAAACTTATTTTAAAAAAGTTAATATAAAATAAAAACTTATTTTAAAAAACGTTACTTAGAAAATAAAATAAAATAAAATAAAATGAAAATTTATTTTAAAATAAAAGTTATTAAATAAAAAAACTTTTTTTTTTTGTTTTTTTTTTTCAAATTTATTTTATATATATAATGCAAAGTTACCGTTTTACCTCTTTAAAAATTAGTGAAAATGGTGAAAACAAGTTGGACGACCATTATGAAATGTTATATGAAATTGGGTAATCATGATGAAACTTTATATGAAATTAGATGATCATGGTAATATCAAATATAAAGTTTGGTGGTCATGATGAAACAAAATCAAATTAGATGGCCACGATGCCACTAAGTATAAAGTTGGGTGGCTATCGGTGAATTTCATGAAACGATAATTGTTGGTTATGATTGAAAAGCATTAGGTTGGGCTAGAAAGCAATCCTCTTTAGATATAATAAAAAATGTTTTGCTGATTTTATAATCGAGAAGTTTAACATACCGATTTCCGGTAACTCCCGAATGGCTTAGATATATCTCCGGTATCTAAAGATTTTGCCTTCTTTCAAGCTTTTCTCATTCTCCATTAACGAAGTTGTGGCTCACGTGTTTCGAAGTATAGTGTGAATTGGTGGCATTAATATATTGTCCTTGTCCGTCCTTACTTTTTCTGAAAGTACGATTTATTGTCTCTCAAATTTAAGTTTCTTTCTTCATGATAAGGAAAATTTGAAACTGTGCCTTGTTAATTATTTCTTGTGAGTTTCATCTCTTTCCAAATATTATTTTCTCATGTCTTCATTTGATAGAATAAAAATTGTTCCATTGAGGCTTGATCTTTTGTTATGATTACCAACTTCAGCCTCATCTCTTAACTTGATGCAAATGTAGCGTTGTAGTCTTAGTCATGACTTTATTATCAAGGACGACTATATATGCAAACTTCAATGTTAGAAGTTCGGTTCATATTTCATACCCCCATTTGGACTACTGCAGATTTTAGAAATGAAATTATCATCTACGAGAGAAACCTTTTTTTCGCTGAAGTGATAATTAAACGTAAAATTGCATAGCTCGTGTTTTCTGTTAAACTCTTTGCGTGCATTCGCATTAATCTAAAGGTATTTGACCATATATCTACTGTACTTTTACTTTCGATTTTATTAAATTAGCCAGCTTAGTAGGCTAAGGTCATTTTAAATCCAGCAACTTGTGAAGCAACCGTTGGGAATTTAGGGAAAAATAAAATAATTTCAAATCCCACAAAGAATCTTCTTTTAGAAAGACATTGTGATAGGAATTATACATTTGTTGAATTATGTGAACTACTTTGCTTATCTTGAATATGAACAATCACGATTTGCAAACAACAACTGTCCAATTGTACAACCACCAATAAAAATTCACACAATAAACAAGAATGAGAAAAATAGGATTTCCATTTTCTTGTTCTAGCAAGATTATAATTGTGTCATCTTATTTTCTAAAAACTCTAATAGCTTATTAATATAAGTTCCAGTGGTCTTGGTCTAACACTTGAACTTAATTTGGTCCAATGTGGTCCATTAATGAAATTATATAATTAATTAAATGTGGTCCATTAATCAATTAATCTGATTAATTAATTTGGCTCATTAATAAGAAATTCGATTAATTAATTGTCCAACACTTGTTAGTTAATTTTATTCTCCTAGTTTTCCTTTTATGTGTGATCCATTATATTCTTGATCTCGATGTCTGACGATATGAATTATTATTTTGATCTAATTAAAATAAGATAAATTGAAAACAATACTTTTAATTTATCATTAATTCACTTATATTAATTAATTCACATTCGTCATCCCAAATTGACGTCTAACAATGTGGTAGGGCAATACATGTAACGAAAAATGTTTCATTGTATGACAAAACTAAACTTGTTCTTTATCGTAAAACTATAATCCCTTCTTCAATATGATTCGATCAATTACGAAATATGAAGTGTGTGAATCTCGATTATCGATCATATCTTTCATATCATTCTTAAGTCAATATAAGTTGAAAACTAGGTTAGACTAACGAGCACACCTTAGCCAAGGATTTCATTATCAATTTAACTGAATAAAATGCATAAATTCTTACTATCTAAAAGTGAGGAATCTTTAATTGATCATTTACAATCTTCATATGATTCTTGATATACCCGAACGATATTATATTAGTGACTTTTGGCAGAACAACATCCAACATCACCAAGTATGCGTCCACATATAAGGCACTGTGATGACCTCATATCGAAGTAACAATTTCACTACAAACGTTAGAGGTTGACCGCTGACACTCAAATAGTTATCCATGTGGAATTTCTCCAGCAGGTCTCCAGTGATTTCTTCTATAACAAAACATTTATGTGTTCATTTAAGTGTCACCATACTTTATCTTGTGAGATCAGCTACTTACTTCACAAGTAAAAATGACACACGTGATGGTCTATCCGTAATAACGATATCCGTATCTCGTTATTACTTCGACCACGGACGATTTAAGATTCAGTCATATGTAATTTGTATCTCACAATCA